>CM052330.1:15820074-15845814 GCA_028455615.1 Lasioglossum zephyrum | reverse complement strand
TGTTTTTATGATTCACTATAACTTCTTCATTTATTATTTTTTTAAAGTAACACTTTAGCACAACCTAGAACAACTTAGCACAATTGAGAAAATTGAAAAAAATGAAAAGTGGGGGGCTACTCAAAAAATCGTTTTCCTCAATTTTTCATCTTATTTTTTATATTATAGTTGTAATATTAGAACACAAACATAGCACAATTCAGCACAACTGGTGAAATTATTTAATTCAACAAGTGGGGGGCTGACTTTTAGGGGACTGTTATATGTAAAACTAAACATTTTGAACAACTTTTCCCTGTACATATAAGCCACACCCCACTTAGGTTCTGACATATTTGCAAAAACTGCTGATACTACACATCGAATTGAATTCTGCCTATTGTCGTGGGTGTCAGTATTGGTGCTCCCGCGGTCGTTTTTTTCTGTTTACAAACAATAGTGCTCTAGTATCGGCAGTTTTTTTGTATATTGCACATGATCGCAGTCACTTCGGTTACACGTCGCTAAAGAAAGGTGATTTCGTTCAACTCGTCCCCCCAAGATTAAATCCTGTGTGCGCGAGGACACAGGTCGGTCGAGTATGGTTGCGTTCTAATTGTCGGAAAGAATTATAGCGATTCTTTCAGCCGGCGGGCCGCGGTCAAATAAATATCCCTGCGGGCTCGTTTTGACCGTTGTCGGCGATACGTCTCTGCGAGCGGTGACCGGGAGGCGCGTAGAAGCATCCTCTTTGAGGCTTTTAAGGTCGAGCAACGCGTTTCGCCGTGAAACAAGGCGAAGAGAAACTTGTCTAGGACTGATTTACGGACTCGTTGGCCGGGCCCGTGCGCAGCTCGCGGTTCCGTCTACAACGTGGTCCGGAATAGAGAGACGCTTCCGAGCAGATTTATGGGGTGTTCCATGGGGAGGAGGAGAGCAGCCGATCCTCCGTAATTCACGCGGCGCTTGGCTGGTCCTGTCGACGGGCAATCCGCGAACAAGGAACTATTCTCCATCGTACCATAGGGAAAAGACGTCTATTCGAATCGGCCAGTCGATCCCCGCGCGCCGCTTCGTTATGTAAATAGCTGTCCCGCGAGAATACCTCGTCGAGCTGAAGCATCCGTGACAAAAACGCCAATCCCGGCTGTTACACATAACGTTGTCAAGCAAACAATGCAAATGAACGTTTAATGGTATGACTCGACGGCACGCCGCTAGATAACGCGAAAGAGTTATTAGTATAATCACCGCGAATGGTAATAATTACAGGTCGCGGACGGGAAAGCATCGTAACAACGGCAACGATCTATGGCCGCACGCCTTCGCGACCACCGCGGTGCACCGGGGGGAAACGAGTCGCGAAGCAATTTTTATCGGGACGAATGAAAAAGGAGCTGCTCGAACTTCGACCTTTGTTCGTCTAAATATCAAGCGCATCCGTTTCCGGTACCTCGGAAGATTTCGATGAAAAAGTGTGTACCGGGAAGCGCGTGAAGAATTAGCGCAAAAAGGGGGAAACAATTAACCCGGGCGAAGGACCGCCGACAAATTCGCGGGCATGTTCGCTGGAAGTTGAGATTGCAAAATGACGTGCAAACTGAGGGACGCCCTCGTCCGCCCCCTGGCAATACGGTAATCACTATAATTACGTATCGAGCCCTTATATTAATATCCCCCAGCTACGTCTCTCTTTCGCACTTTCGTTGCCTCTCTCTCGTTCCCGTCGATTCTTCCGTTCATCCGTTCGCCGCAGTCTCGTGAAACTCGACGTCCCCTCCTCCCTCGAACCTTTCACGCGAGCCGATCGACTCCTATTTATTATTGCTGTGAACGTCGCTCGCCTAATGAACGCCTCCGAGACGCTTCGCACAATCCCAGCTCTTTAACAATCGTCGCAACCACGATCTCGCGGGACTCTACGCGATTCTTTGGTAAATTGGACGCGGGATTCCAGGAGCCTTTGTTCAAATTCAATTGTCAGATCCGATTGGCAATCGCGCAAATCAAATTACGAACGGGCGCTGATCAATTGGCAGCGCGTTAAGGAGAACGGGTGTCGCGCGTATTCTCGTATTGGCCTCTTTCGCAGTCGGGAGATGAACAATTAACGAAGGGTGGCTCCGCACCGCCCAGGATGTCGTCGCAGAAGGGAGCAGATGTCGTTCATAGATTCCCTCAAATATTGCCGGCGACGAACAGTTAGTTCGCTGCACCACCTTTTAGCCAGCTACCAGCCCAATGTCTTTCATCTTTCTTAACATCGATACAGTTTCCGATCGAATCAAAACGACAGAAACCACTCGCGTTTTAGAACTATCATCTACGTGTTTGCACCGATGAAAGGATCTATCGTGATAATCGTTACTTTACCTCGAGGTATTCGGTATCCGTGGAATGATGAGGTTGTTGGATAGCAGTCGGCGGCATGGTCATGACGTTTTGCGGGTGAGCCGGATGCGAGTACTGGTACGCGCAATTCATATTGTACGGCTTCTACGACGAACGATGGTGGATGTCCTGAATTCGACGGAGGTGTTCGAACACGAATTACACTCGGCGTTTCTCGAGCACGATTTCACCTATCTCGTGAACGGGATTAAAGGATCGCTCGGTCGAGTCTTGGACGCGTTATGAATGGGCATGTCTCGTGGTCCGGTGGGCTCTCTCTCTCTCTCGGGCTTGGGCTTGGTTGCACGGGGATGTCAGCACGGTTCAGGATCGAGCGTTGAAAGGAGGCGAGATCGCGGGCTCCCGTTATAGATCCTTGGCGTATCGAGAGAATCCGGTGTCGGTGGTCGATCGTGAGGCACTCCCCGGCATCGGTAGTCCGTTCGAAGGTTGCCGTGGCCCCTCGTATATCCTGGTAATCACAGTAATTTCTGTGGCTGTTGGCCGCAGAAGGCAGAGCGCCGAGGAGGAAAGGTCGGTCCTCGAGACAAGGAGGTCGGTCGAGGACGAGCGGAATCGTCTCTCGCGTGTCTCGATATTTCGCGTCGGATGCTGGCTCGCGATTCGTGTCCGCTGCGACGCGGAAGGAGGATGCAATTAAGCAGCGAGGGACTGGAGGTGCAGCTCGCGGCGTGCAACAATTATAACTGAGCTTTTTAGGAGCTACACGTAGGAGAGGAGCGCCTCGACGGAGGCGGATCCCTCTTTCTCTCTTTCTTCGTTCGCTCCGACTCCTCTCCTACTTCGCCTTCTCTCGTGCCCTCCCCTGCAGCCGGTTCCGCCGTCTCTTAGCATATGTAGGTGTTCGGATACGCGAGTGCGTGCAGGGAGAGACCGCGTCGGGTGGCCAGACACACGTCCCGCAGGAACACACTCCACAAGTGTGTTTCCATCCTGAAAGGTGTTGCTGGTGGGGCAGAGGCGACGGCCCGCCCTCGCAACGATCCTCCTCGTACAACCTCGCGATTCTCTAATCCTCGTAGCAACCCTAACGAACCCTCTCCGTCTTCCTTTCCCTCTTTTTCTCTCCCTATCAGCCGAGTGCTCCCTCCATCGCGCCGCAGACCACACTCCCGACCAATTAAAACGCGCTGCGATCACGTGGTGCAGCGCCGCGGTCGTCACCGCATCTTCGTCTTCGTCGTTGTCTTCTTCTTCTTCTTCTTCTTCCTCCTTTGCTTCTTCGTTCTTCTTCGTCCTCGTTGCTTGCTACTCTTTCTTCCTCCGCTTCCTCTCGTTCCTGCCTCGTGACCGTTCTTTCTTCCCTCTGCCTCCCGCTTTTATCGTCGTCGCCGGTCTTTTTGCCTGTTCCCTTTCGATCCCCCTTCTCGCCGACCGATCCTTTATTTTTCCTCGGTCATTTCCTCCGGTGCCGATACATGTTCGAGGTCGTGCGTGGGAGGCGAACAGGCAGATAACGACGACCAGGTCCGAGGTATTAGCGTATCGCGACGCGCCGGCCCCGGGAACAGGTTTGTCGATTTTACGCAGTCAATGGTAATCTCGGAGGGGTTGAGCTCCGCGCGAGTACACCTCGCGCAACCTTCTCGTGCATCTTCGGACCGCGCCTCGACCGTTTTTCATGCGAGCCGCGAGCGTTAATGGAATTCCTGGTGCGCTCTCGAGTCGCGCCGCGCCGGTTGGAAAGTAATCGCGGCAATCTCGTTAATGAGGTATCGCGTGAGGGGTTCGAAGCGCGTCTTGCCCGATGCTCGCCAATTAAAATTCAATTATCAAATCTCGCGGGGGTCGTGCTCGATTGTCGCGAGGCGCGCGTTAATTCAATTTCGTCTCGGGGACTATTAGAAAATAGCCGGTTATCGAGTGCGCAAGTCAAACAACGCGGTCTCGATGTATCGGCTCGCGGTCGGTGAGTTATGGGTTCGATTAAAAACCAGGTGAGAAAACTTCAGAAAAATCGCGGCCACGTACGCCGGCCAGATTAACGCGATAAAGTACCTTGTAGCGTAACGTAATAGCAGGGTAGTGCGCCGCCGCCGTCTCTACGAAACGCTCGTAAGTTACGTTGGCCGCGAGAGAGTCGATGCGCGCGGACTTTTTAGCGTTCGATCCGTGGCACCGTAGCGATATTATATAATGATCATAGCCCCGAGGATCGTGCCCCATTATCCTTGCCGCTAATGATATCGCGTAGTTACTCCCTCGGCGTTTATCGTGCCACGAATAGCGAGCGTTACGCGCCGTCAGCTTCGATTCCTTGCTTGGCTCAATGTACACCGTCGCGTGTTTGTCTTCCCGGTTCGAATCTATCGCCGCTAATAAATTCCCTCGCAACGGATCGGACAAGATCGAACATTGGTATTGGTCACCGCGCGCATTCCGCTACGACGTTCGAACGACGCCGGTCGACTTTCTATTCGCGGACACGCACGGCTCGATCCGTTGCCGATCGTTTCGCTCGATCGACCCCGATCGAACCGCGGTGATTTTCCTCCTACAATTTCAAACCAGTGCCCCGCGGATTACTCTCGGACTAGTTCCAATGACGGAGAGACGATGAATGAACGAGACGGCGGAGAGGCAAGAACGCTTGGGTGAACGGATGATTGCCGGTGAATGGATTCGTATTCTCCCTCGAACGCATAATGCCGAAGTGCTTCTTCTTGCTCGTTCTTCTCGTTGCGCGTCTCCCTTGTAACTCGATACAGTGGGAACCCCGTGTGATCTCCATTCACCACCGGCTAGAATGTCGAGCGAGGAGCCAAAGGATTGGTTCGGCTGACACCGAGACTACTTGTGCCGACAAAGTCTCTCTACGCGTCTCCCACAACCGGGTTGCTTCAACAGATCCTCGGGGGGCTCTTTAAACGTAGCTCCACGCAGTCGATTGTCGGGGCTTTAGTTTGCGCCTTCGACCGCCGCGATACACCACCCTTCTGTGTTCTTTTCAACGGCACACCCCCGCCTAGCTCTCCACCGACGACGCCCATTGCTCTCTCTTCACGGTAACATTATCCCGCACTTCCGCGCTTAATGTCTGCCGAAACCCCAGAGGATCGCCAGTTCGAATCCTTTCGCATTCACCGAACATGTTTAGCCGGCGAATTACGGCCGGACCAATTAACTCCTTCGATGCCATGGATCACGACCTGCGGTATCGTTGCAACTACATGGTGCAAAGATTGCAATTTGCAGAAACCAGGAGGAGAATGGTTTTTCGTGGAAAGTAAGCTTTTCACACTCTGTGCCACGTAGTGATGGGCACCATCGACTAAATTCAACTATCGACTAATTACTGTTTAGTTGTTACATACTATAGAATATTTAGTTGATTAAAATTTTGTTTTAGTGGTTACGTCTAGATTGTGGGCTATAATCTATACCTACATCTGTACGTCTCATCTCTCACAAATTATTATTTCTCCTTTAATAATAATACAATATAAAGGCAAAGTGTTAATGAACCTTTTAGAGAAATATCTGTTATTGTCAGATATAATTATAAAATACTACTTTCTCTTTAGGTTATCATTAAAATTTTATTCCCGTAACTGCAATATATAAGTTTTGTTATTTAATAATTATATAATATTTCTATGTTAAAAACACCAGCTAAAAGAAACACCACCTTTCTTTTCCTCTACTATTAAACATTTTTAATGGCAAACGTGGTCTCGAACAAAAATGATTCAAATCCGAATCTAAACTTTTGGGTAATTCTTACAAATTGGCTATAGTGTGTAAAATTTGATCGAAACGTTGAGTCATGTTTGACATTAAATGTGCTCGTCTTTACATTTACTACTTCGCTGTGTGCATAGCACGCACCGCATACATTGTTCTCTTCGTAGATCATACAGTCGACTCCGCTGATCGCGCAGCGAATCCCGGTGTTGTGCTAATTTGTATAAATTCGCTCGTAACTTTTCGGTAACGCCGCGAAAGCGAAATCTAGTGTGGCTATATCTAACTCGTTATTTTCAATAGTTTTATTCAATTTCGGGTGCGAAAATTCCGAATGCAGAGCGTTCTGGAACATTCGTACAATCCGTGTACCTACAGATTTCATTTGTATGGAGTTTCTTATGGCGGAAAGGGTCGAGGACGTAATCGATCGAAGCATCGTCGGGCAGGTCGATCCAACGCGTCGATATCCGGACCAGGTGGCGCCAACGAGCTTTTCCCGAATGGAGTAAACGCCGATCGCGTTAAGGGATGATGAATGACGTCCGAAGGAGGGCACGAGGTAGGCCCAGAGGAGGCGTATCGGCGTTTACCGTGTAGCGCGATGAAAAATTGTACCGGTGGGAGAACTCGTGGATATGAAACTGCCAGACGGATGGACGGACAGGACGGATGGACCAACGAAAAGAACGACGGTCGTTCTTTTCGAGCCGCGAGACCGGGCTCCGCGCTCTGTTATTACATCTTTCTCCCTTTCTCTTCTCTTTTCTTCGAGTCTTAGAGAATCGGCTCTCGGCGGTCGGGACGCGCGTTACTGACCAAGAGAAAGAATAATAGCCTCACCCCGACGGTGGCCACGGTCTACAATTAAAACTCTCGCGCGTTTCCAAGGGCGGGAAGAAGGGTTCTCGTGGTTGCGCGGTCGGCTAATCGACTCTCTCTTCCTCGGTAGAGAGAAGAGATAGAGAGTTGTCTAGAGAGTTCCACGACACCCTTCGTCATCTAGGAAGCTGTTAGATATAAGTACACCAGACCGCGCTTTCGACGGCGTTACCAAATAAGCGTAACGAGCGGATCTGGACAAATCAGACAACGCCGGGATTCACGACGCGAGTGCGAAGAGAGTCGAATGTGTGAGCTACGAAGCGAAGGATATAGATTTGTTTTTTTAAACAGGTCGAAACCTGGGGCTTTAATCGTGGTTATTATGTAAAGTTCCCTATGACGGTACGCCCTCTACACTTGTACCGTGGTGATTTTTATTCTGTTAGAATTTTGAGGGTTGGACTGCGTTGCGCAAACTTGGAGCTTGAAGAGCAAGAAAATTTTCAAACGACTTGCTGAATGTTATAAAGCGAAGGATATAGACGGCGCGTGCGATGTACACAGTGGAAAAGGCGAATGTAAAGACGAGCACACCTAATGTGAAAAATATCTGTGGCATAATGGTCAAATTTATTATGTGTATATATGTATATATATCCCTTTCCCGACACATCATGCCTGTCCAAAATAGAGGCATACCACCGAACCAATAATACAACCACTATTCAGGGTACATCCAAGGGAAAAATCTTCTTTGAGCGATTTTATAATTCTAATCGAACCCGTTAGTTTGCTAATAAAAATTTTGAAAGTCTTATGAGGGATTTTGTTACCACCGTTAATCGCGTCAGGGCCAATCACTACAACTTGGCTGCTTCACTGTTCTGGGTGGTCATTGTTAACTATACCAACTGTAAGTGTGGCCATGAAGTGGAGGACTTAGACCACGTCATATGGCAATGTTGCCTATTTGATGCTTACAGACCTAGACTAACTGATGATCTACGCAGGATGGGGTTCTTTCTACCCCTCAAAGCCGACATGTTTTTTACTAAACGCAACATCAGGGCGTGTTCGCGTATCTTTGCGTTTTTGAAAGAATGCAACTTGCGCATATAACCTGACATGCTAAACAGTCTGCTAACTGATACACAAACCGTAAAACTCCGAAAAAATGTGTAACTTCTGTAACTCAAACTGTGTAAAATAATGCGATTTAGGTTCAGCTGTATAGACCCCATTTTTGGGGCCTGTGGGTAAGCTTAATAAAAATATATATATACAAATTTCCAAATGAGAACACAGCACGGATGGAAGACACAAAAACATAACACTAAATGATTAAATTATTTTCGTTCTCGCACTAGATTAGTTAAGTCGCGTTGTTCGCTGAATCGCACTTTCGCCCGCAATGGTCGCAATCGATCTACTTTGAAAAGATTTGTTCACGCTCTCGACACTCTCTCACTCACTCATCCAGCATACATACACATATAAATATAAACACATACTTTACTTTGGGTTGTTGTAACCTATTATTATTATTATTATTATCTCCGCAGATCGTACACATCGATCATACGTGTATTCAACGAAATTCAAAGCCACATATCTTTACCGTTCTATAAGTAAACCAGTGCTTGTTCTTTTCACTACATAACAGAAGCTTAGATACCGTCGACTAGAGAGATTTACGCGTCACCGGCTTTCCGGAATACGTCGAACCCTCTTTTTCGCGTTCCGGAAAGGAAATCATTCGTTTCGGCCGGAAGGATTCCGAAAAAAACGGGGTGCAATAGGCGAGGGTGTTTCTCGAATGGCGTCATCGAGCAAGGAACGAAATCCCGACGCGAGTAGTAGAGTAAACGTCGGACGCGGCAATTAACCTGTTCGTGCGCGGGAACTTATCTGCAGAGGATCGGGGAATGATCCGGAGCCGTCGCGAGTTTCCTGGTGAAAAATGGAGGTGATCAGTTCCTGTCGAGCTAATAACAGAAATTAGCGGACGCATCGGAACTAGGTGTATATCGTGCGCTTTCGAGGGGGTGGGAGACGAGGAGGATGGGTGGCAGAAGAAGAAAGGAGAGAAAAGAAAGTGAGAAGGAGGTAGGTACATGGCAACGGTGGCAGTTGCTCCGGCGGTTCGGGTCCGCATTACGGGTTACGCGGGCGGGGTAATCACGATGATTCCGACTTCGAGGTCGGTCATCATCTCGTCACCGCGTCACCCGCGGCCAAAAAACCGTGGCACGCACACGTCCGCAAAACCCGTGCGCGTTCACCCGGGCATCAACAAGTCCGCCACCATCGACAACACCGGACAGAGGACCTGCCGGAGGATCGGGATCGCCGCGGAATGCTTTATGGACTTATCAATCATTTGGTAGCCGCCCGTGCAGAGAACCGAGCGGTGCCTCACGTTTCTTGCCGATTCGTAGCCTGTTATTAAGGGTGACTGAGAGATTCCGGGGTCAGACCAAATCCGGAGCTCCATTCACATGGATTTACGCCGCTCGTTTCGCGTGGGACGACGCGACCGATGTTCTACCGCGGCTTTTCTCCAAATTCATAGATTTTCGCAGATTTTCCGAAGGGTGCGCGTTATAGTGGAGCGGCGAGCATCGACGACAGCGGCGCGGCGAAAACAAACTAATTTAATGAAATGCAACTGTATATACGGACTGTCTCAAAATTCCTTCGACATCCGGAAATGGGTGGTCCCTGATATCATTTCAAACAACATTTTCCGTTGCAAATATGGCGTCCGCGGCTTTATTAAGGAGTGATTAACGAAAAACACGGACCAATCACAGCGCGACCTAGACGAGTGTTAGCACAGTCATCCCAGTGCTTTGTTTAGTCCGTGTTTTTCGTTAATAACTCCTTAACAAATAAATGTTGCTTAAAATGATACCAGGAATTCCCCATTTCCGGATTTTGAAGGAATTTTGAGACACCCTATATGTATATAGTGGAGCGGTTCATTACACGGGTATTTTTTTTCGCCGTGTTGGTCACCGCGCCGCTATTATCGATGCTCTCCGCTCCACTATAACCACGCACTAATGCATGAAAATAGAAATTCGAACGAATCAATCATTCGAGGACGCGTTCGTATACGAAGCGATTCGCCCGGGAAAGAGAACGGAGAATGCATCGGGTACTTTTGCACGGCGTCGAAAGGTGGGTACCAAAATGGCGTCGGTGCATCGGTGTGTATAGGATCGAGCCCGGTCGAGAGAAGGAAGGTGGGCCAAGGTGCGAGCAAAAGGTGATATATGCTCGGTCGCAGTCTCGGTGGTAGGAGAACGCGCGCTGCGAGTGGGGCACGTAAAGTGATACGTGGGTGTAAAAGTAAAATGGTGGCTAGCCAGCGGGTATGCAATGCGTATTCGATGGAAAGCGATATATACACGGTGCACGGCGGGTCGGTCGGGCTTTGCATAAATTTCTCGTTCGAGAAAAAAAGGTTGTCGTAACGTACGGAACGGCGCACCGGTGAAAGGATCGCCGGAAGAGACGCCGGACATGGCGGCGGTTTGTCGCGGGGGTCGCCGCGTCGCACCGATGGAATTGATGTCCGTTTTTGTGGGTGGACTTGGAGGCGAACCGCGCGTCTCATACGTGTTCCCGCGTATGAATGTACTCGCATTTTGAGCGGGCGTGTAGGGGTTAGGGGGGAGGCAGGGACGACCGCGGCGGGGCCCCGAACCCGGTAATTAAATAGCTGAACCCTGCAATTAGGGCCACTAAATCGTGGCGGACCCCGGACCTGGCCAGTGAAGGGCCCCGCCAGACAGAAAAAACAACGTCGAAACGTTGGTTAAAGCCGGCGCGAGCGAATCCTCGCACACGGATGTACCCCAACCGAGATCTAAGACGCGGACGTCGCGGGGGTGGCTCGGTAATATGTGGGAACCTAATCGAGAAAGAAACGCTGCTCTGCCTAGATGCGCTCTACGAGAATCTACCCTGGCAGGCTGGCTGGTTCGCACGCCCCCTCGTCCGAGACGACGCGACGGCCTTCGTTGCGTGAACGACCATCGAAATCCTTTTTTACAAAGCGAGGAGGAGTTGTAAGGTAATTCCTTTTTGCGTCGATGATTGGAGTTACTCGAGGATTTGCCAAGAATTTCCTGGTTCCGGCGGGCGGCCCGCACGTTCTCCCTGTTACGTGGAGAGGCAGGAACGCAGATAACGGTAACAAACCGTCTTCCTTCCTGTTACAGAACGAAAACGGCTTTTCTGGCCAGCGCACAGACTTACCGGCGGAATGCATCGCGATATCCGTGTATGCAAAACCGAGCGTGCACACGCACTAACCGCTCTCGCGGCGTTAGATGGATGACCGAGCATCACGCTCCCCGTCGTATTAAAATATCAGAGAGTCACCCCCGCAGCCCGTGCACCCCTTAGCTCCGAGCCTACCACCCCACGTTCTCTACGTTCACCGGCCGCTTCGTTGCCATTAAATCAACCACCCACCGGCCCTCCCTTCAGGTTATCTTCCAAGCCTATCTGTGAACCGACTAAGATACCGCGCAAAGCCTCTCCCCGCTTTCAAGACTCTTTGCATTTCCACTAAATCCAACAGCGTTCTCTCCCGCTTTAATTCGCCTGCGACAGAAAAAAATATTCTCTGGCGAGATCGAAGGGGGACACCCTGTAGATCAGCAGGTGCAGGGATCCGCTTTCGAGAGAAAGAGCATAGCGAGGGAGATTGGCTCTCGGTGGCGGGCACTCGGCATGCCGAAGAAGCAAGCAGACAATTTAATTTTCTAATTATCGTGACGGTCGACCGATCGAGAAGGTACGGGGCATCGTTATCTCGACGCAGCATCTACGTACGTAGGTACGCTGGCTCTCTACGCGCATATAAAAGCTAATGGATCCCCGTGATCCGTCCCGGCTCTCGAGACTCAATCTCGACTAATATCCGAGCTAGTCGGTGATGGTGTTCGGCTCCACAACACTCCACACGCACGCTCGCACACAGCCTTGGCCCTCTCTCTCTCTCTCTCTCCGCAGAGATGGAGGATGCCTGCGTACTGCACTGCGGTAAATTAATTGATTACTCCGCGTAGCCACGTACAACCGTTCTTGCCAAGGAGGAGCACGGTCGTTGGGAGTGCCAAGAATTCGGAAGAGGCTGGAAGGTTGTGGGACTGGTACGTGGCTCGGAGATATGCGAATCAAGGATTTTTCTCAATTTTTCATATTATTTTTTCTATTATAGTTGTAACATTCGAGCACAATATAGCAGAAACATAGCACAATTCAGCATAACTGATGAAATTATTTAATTCAACAAGTGGGGGGCTAACTTCAAGGAGGCGAATCCTTGTCGATCGCGGTGAAACGAAAGCTCCGCGATCGGTCGTGGCTCGGAGGTCGGAAGATGCGCGAATCAAGGATTTTCCTCAATTTTTCAAATTATTTTTTCTATTATAGTTGTAATATTCGAGCACAATATAGCAGAAATATAGCAGAATTCAGCATAACTGATGAAATTATTTAATTCAACAAGTGGGGTCTAACTTCTAGGAGGTGAATCCTTGTCGATCGCGGTGAAACGAAAAGGTACGCGATCGTGGCTCGAGAAACAAATCGAGAACCGTGGCTCGTCGTTCGGTATCGAAGAGTCACCGAGACGAAATGAACAAGCGGCCACCCGCCGAGCGAGAGCGCACGCTGCGAAAGATCACCTCCCGGCCGAACACACCTTCGCGGCATTGTTGAACCCCGGGTGGTTTCGATCTTTACAAATAGGCTGCTAATGCAACAGGATGTACGATCATGTAGGCGCTAAGTGGAAAGCGAGAAGTAAACTCGACGATCACACCGATAGGTCCTGGCACCGCGTTCCCCCCCGGATAGAGGTATCGATAATATCTGGATTGCATTAGCGGCGCGAGCGTCGAAGCAGGTGTATTCGGACTCGTGGACTCGTTCGTCCGAGCGGATCGTTAAATTTTTCGTGCTGGTTTCCGTGCACGGGAAAGAGAGTTGCGCACCTGGTCGGCTAAGTGATATCCCGTGGCAGGAATCGCGGGACAGAGTTGGGGCGAGGCTGGACGGGACCGTGCGATTACCGAGGAGTATGCAGCCGTTTCAAGTGGCATGGTAAGTCGTTGCGACCGCAATCACGAGCTCTAAGTAGCGAAGGGAAAACACGACGAAGCTCCTCTCAGAAGGGTTCTTACGGTAGTTGCTCGTACGTGTTGGCTCGCGTTCGACCTGGCTCTCTTGCTGCAGCGCCAGCGGTTAGGCCGCGGTTACCGCGTGGTTATCAAGTTAACCTTTTACCTCGAAGACCGCGCGCGGGGCCCGATGGGCTTTGCGGCCGGGGCCGTGCCACGAGAGGAACGCCCGGCCAACGGAAGGAGAAAGAACGACCAAGGTGTGAAACCGCTCCAAAGCAAAGAGGCGAGAAATTGTGCGCGATTATCTTCCGTGAACGTGGCGGTCGGCCGGACCTTCGATAACGATTCGACCAAAGTCTCTCTTTCTCTTCGTTTTTATCCCCCTCCGCTGGTCCGGTGCAGCGCGTAACCACGTGCACGTAATGGAAGCCAATAACGGGGCAACAGGTACCGGGGGGCGAGGCGGTTGAAAAAATGCGGGTCGAGAGGAGAGAAACCCGCCGCCGACGATATGCGGACATACTTTATTCATCGGTTCGCGCCTCGTAACGCGGCATCGGTCGCGTTATTATAGTATTTACTCGCGATCGAATAGCGGGTGTGCGGCCCGCGACTCGTTATTACTACGCGGCGAACGCGGTAATTACTCAGCGCGGAAAGGGAAACTTTGACCTACGGTCTACAGGAGGCGGTGCGAAAATGTGGCAGGTAACCGGTGTCAGAAATTGTCAACTACTTGATCTCCCATCGATAGGTGTGAACACCGCGAGGCGGTTATTAACGCTTTGCGAGCCGATGGTTATTCGGTGGCTACGAGACGCTTTCTTCCGCTCCAATTTCATCGTTGACCGCTTCATCCGACGATCGAGTCGGCCGAGCATCGTTCCACGCGAAAACGAGCGACGACAAAAAAGGCCGAAGAAAATTGCGAGCGAGCGAACGAGCGCGTTAAACCGGGCCCGGGAGAACGGTATCGGGGCCGATAGGCAAGAGGCAGCCGCACACGTTTCGCGGAGACGAGGAGTTATGGCCGCATTCGTCTCCATTATCCGGTGAATCATTGAGGGAACGACCTAACCCCGCCGTTCGAGCTTTAACAGCACCAATTCTTGTACGTCGATATCCTTTTGCCGGTCGACTCCGAATACCGTCTCGGCTACGTGAAGGCAGCGCGTCTCTCGCTCTCTACACAGAGCCGGGGCCCCGCATTATTGTTTGCATAAACGCGATCCGTAAATCTCCCCTCGTTCGGCCGATTTGCAATTCCCCCGTTCGCATGGCCGACGCTTACGTGAATGCGCGTACGACACACGCGCGCCGCACATATTTTACACCGATTTCCAGGAAACCACCTGCCGTCAGCCAGGATTATCGCCGCACGAAACTCGTTTCTCTATTTTCCCGGGTTTCCCTGCGAACGATACTTCCCCTCTCCGTTTGAATCCTCGAAGCCGTTCCGCCGCGTCGGCCTTGTGCTCTCTATCGCGACGATAACATACTCGATTGCACACTTTTCAAAGGGATAATGAATATAATTAGGACGTTTGCGGTTCATAACTGTGAACGCATGTGGGACGCGTCTCGACTCGATTCCGTGCGGTGGAACGCGTTTCTTCGAAAGGGCACAGGAGGAAGCACGAGATCTTCTCGCTCGATCCCGCGCGACGCGAGACCCCGTTCGACGAACTCCGTAATAACGCTCATAATTCTTTGCCCCCTCGCCGCACCGATTCTCTTCTCGGTCTTTCGCCTCGCCGCAAAACACTTTATCGATTTAACATCTCGCTACATTCCTCGAGCGTCGCCGCGATGAATTATCGGTCGCGTATCAAATGCTTTATTTGTCATCTCGATAATAACGGGGGTTGCCAGCCGGCCAGTCGTCCATCCGAGACTGGTAACGCGATCCAAGATCGTACTACCTCCCGCGCTCAACGTGTCCGTCCTTCGGGACAACGAATAGGCGAAAATAAGCGCGGACCATTTAGCGATGCGCATACGAATGCGTCTGATTTGAATTCATTTGCAAGCAGCCGCGAGCCGTTTCTTTTCGGCGCGGTATCTCTGCTCGAAATTTGGTTAGTTATTAGGGGTGTGCGGGTACCCGAGATTTCGGGCACCCGATCCTCGGGTTACGTCGGGCAATGATCGAGTCGGGTTGGGATCCTGAAAAATTTGCAATGTTTCGGGTACCCGAAGTTAAACTTGTATTTATATAATATAGTTCCTTTCCTAACCAAAAACACAAGGCTGATTCGTCTAAAAATATAGAGAATCAACAATTAAATGGTTGTGCTTCCCTATATTGTGTCACTACAAGGTTTCTATAGAACTTGTGCTCGTAGATTTTTATAATTAAAGGTTTTTATTTGTTCGTTTACTCACGAATTATCAATTAATCCTACGTTTAACTGTTACTCTGTACATCTATTTCTTTACTTCACAAAGCTTACATAATATGTAAGTATAATGCTGTTTTATGATTTTTCAGTTCAATCTTTTATTTTTACTAGCAGGTTCAGAATTATTTTTGTATTTCCCGTGCAATCGGTTCTCGAGCTTCGCGAGAAAAAGAAATAATTTCGAATACATTATATGAAATAACAGTATTTTAATTTAAATTCGTGTGTAGGAAGCATAATAGTCTTCAAAACCACTGAATGTATCAGGACATTTCTGTTTCTAGTAAACGCTCCTCTTACAAGACAAGGACTCTTCGTCCGCACAGTGTTAGTATATAAGATCCTATTCAATTTCACGAGAAAATTGTCCAGAAATGAACACGACTCGTTGCCGTGTCAAAAGAGTTTTCAAAATTTGTTATAGTAAACTATTTACATTATTTACATTCACCTGTCAAAAGAGAAACGACATTCAAGTTATCTCCAACACTTTCCCCCTTACTATTCTATTAACAAAAACACTTTTTATTTACTATTTGATTTTCTCTATTATTCTATTCCTTCCGCACGTGGGATATAACGACTATCTTCTCTCTTGATTGATCTCTACCATATCGATCTTAAATGACATGACGTCGTGTTTAAATTAAAGAAACATGTTTCCTTTATATGTATAAGAGCACTTTTTTTGGAAACAGAGTTTACTACAAATCGAAATGTTATTATAACCGATGATTGGACATGTTAATATGCACAGAGTTATTTATCGCTGATTTGACCGCAGACTAGTCCTAACTTTAACTTCGGGTACCCTAATACTGCAAACTTTCGGGATCCTGACTCGACCCGACTCGACTGCCATTTCGGGTACCCGAAATTTATAAACTTTCGGGATCCCGACCCGAACCCGAAATTTCGGGTACCCGCACACCCCTATTAGTAATGCGTCGCGCATACCCTCCCCGCGAAAAGAGGGGTGCAGAATCGAACGAAAACTGGAGGACCGATCAGTCTCGTCATTTTGTATCATTTTCCCGGCGCACGCGGCCCGCTGATAAATCATCCACTTGGATGGGTTCCGCGTGGCCCATGTATTGTCCGGGTTCGTGCGCAGCCGACGTTCGAGCCTCGCCAATAGATTCGCCGTCCATAATTCGAGGATAAATTTCCCTCGTTGTAGCCGCGCCGCGTTATTATTTCGCGCCGTGAATCTCAACGAACACGCGCATCGCGTGGTTAATAACCAGCATCTCGGGCAACAGTCGAATTTCATCGATCTCGATCCGCCGAGTTGCCTCACGAGAAAGACCACACATGTTGCGCCGGGATCTGGTTATCTGCTATCCGGTGGTTTAATTCTGCAGCGTTGCCTTCGAAAGTGTTTAAAATTCATTGAAACTGACTCGGTCTCTGGGTGGTCGCGATAAGCGATCCGACGCCAGCGAATTTTTCCGACCGGATCGGCTGACTTCCTCGAGGATCGAGAATCGACGGCTGGACGCCTGTTAATCTCAATAACGTTCGAACGGATGCGCGGACTCGTAAATCGATGCCCCCTCAGCGACATCCCCTTTCATCCCCTTTTCGTCTCCCTTCCGTCGTTCCGCAGCGGATTCCGACGTTCGCGTAATTTCCAGTCATCGTCCGATAGAAATCGGCCTTTCGAATTTCGTGGAGCGTCGCGAAAATCGTCTGGACGTTCGGGTTAAAGATCCGCGCGAAGACAATGGAGAAAGGTGCCGGGAGATCGGTGATCTCTCGCAACACCTCGCGAGTATGTGCCTTGTCTTCCTGGATTCGAGGAGAAGAGGGAGACTGTGCAACGTGAAAGAACCTCGCGAGGGTGTCGGTCTACGAGGAACAGAGCGGAGCGGGCACGAGGGGAGAATATTCAACGGATGTCCGCACCGCGATCACGTGATCGGGATTTTATGGTCGGTGAGTAGCAGCGTAATTATGTACAATGGAATAAAGCGGAGGAGTTGGTTATCGACGTATCTTGATCGTGTTCGTTATAACATTGTGGGAAATGATGTCGGCTACCGTGTGCAATAAATATTGATGCTCGCTCTCATTACAGAATCTACTCGGCACACCCTGTTGGTTATTCTGTCGATGGTGGCGAGCCCGCGATAATTACCCGTGTTAGACGCCGAATAAGCAACGCGTTTAGAAGTGATGTTTCATCGCGGTTCTAACGATGGCTATCGTATCGAAACGAGGGTGCCCGATCCGCGAATCCTGTGGAGGAAACGGGAGTTCTCGCTTGGTTCAGAAGAATACGTACAAGATTTAACAGAGGAGAGGCTGTCGGTCTTTCCGTTCGGTGTTTTATGGGTCCGAGAAATTTACGATACAGTATTTTATCCGTATAAGTCTCTAGCACGGGTCTGCCGAGGGACATTTATAAGATAGGGACAGTATTCTTTAACTTTTGCCGAACGTAGAGAAGGACAGCCGAGCTCGAGAGGTCTCGGCCGCCGAGAAATGTAAACATAGCTAATCCAAATTTTCAACCTCTTTATTTTTCATTACTTTTTTATGGGTTCTTCGAGGCCCATATTTCTGGCATTTTTCTAATTAAAATCATACCAAATATGATATAATTCCGATGATATTTAATTGTCTATTATACAAGTAAATATCATCGGAATTATATCATATTTGACAAATAATTTAACAACGCGAGTATGTATCTCGTGCCTCTCTACGTGAATTCAAATAAAATTCAATTTATAGTCTATATAGTCTTCATAGTTTCTTTTTATACCCATATTCCAACACGCCCCGCAGTAGTGGGGATAGATCTGGGACATGTACAGGTCAGACTTTTGGGACATTAATGGATAAAATCCTGTAGATGGAACGAAGAATCAGGAGACGTCGAAGAGGCAGTTTGCTCCGGGAGGGGGAATCTCTAGGCCGGCGAGATATATCGATACATAAACATCGATATCGACGCGCAAATGACGGTATACGTGGGCGTGTTCGTGCAGTTTCCGCCGATACGTGTACGTAGGTGGATTGGATTCTATCGGATGTCCGCGGTGCGCAGCAGGGTTTGGTTGGGTGCGGGGTGGCTGTCGCTGAACGAGTCACGGTACAACGCTGGACCGACTCTTCCCTCTGGCCCCGGCTGCCCTGTAATCGCGATTCGCGCACTGTAATAATTATTGGCCAGGCTCTGTCATCAGCGGCGACATCTATATATACAAGCGACCGGGCTGGCCGTGCCCGTCGCCGTTCCGCGCGCATCGCCGTGTCGACGTGCCGTCGACGTACGCGAGAAAATCGAGGAAAAGGGAGTCGAAACGGAAATAACTCGCGCTGCCGTCTACAGAGCAGCGTGTAGAAGGGAACAGGGGTGTGCGAGGAGCGGATTTCGTAGCCGCGGGTCACAAGCGAGTTCATCAGGAGCGTATTGTGCGACGGTTTTATAATCAAGCCGGTCTCGTTACCGTTTCCCTTCTCTCCCCACCCTTCTGGAAAACGGGCGTGGATCGAAGCAATTAAATCGAAAAGGAGTCTCTCCTCAGGGTTATCGCTTGCTCACCGGTTTACGAAGCTATCGCGGTTGCCTCGATATTTTAAGGCTAATGGAGGTGCGCGAAAATCGCGACTGGCCAATGCATTAACGATCGCGCGAAAGATTTTCGTTTGGAACGTGTGTTTACCGGGTCTGTTATACGGAATTAATAGAGGCGAGGTTAAGTGGTCGGTGTCTCGAAAGTGGCAAACTCCGCCGACCGAGAGTATCGTATTATGGTCGGTGATTTAGTCGACGCGTTAGCAGCTGGTAATATCTCCGCGACGGGACTCGCGTATCTCACCGTCATCTTTACATCTCGCGTATTTCCATACAAGAGTGCCGGCATTTGAATATCCCCGTGTCTCTTCTTCCGTCTCTCACTATCTTTCTCTTTCGCCTCTTCTCATCCTCGCTCTCTGTCTCTCTCTCCCTCGTCTCCTGTTCTCGCTCGAAACCAGACGGGCCTGCACGCCCGAGCGAATTACACAGCCGACATCGGACCGTGGCGATCTGATATCTCCTCGACCGATGTAACGCTGCTACGCGAGGCGCAATGACTGGCGAAAATGAAACAATTTTGACAGCGCGTCTAATTAACCTGCCCTCTCCGACATCTCCCCTCCGTTCGCGTCCGAGACCCCGCGTCCATTGTTTCCGTAATTTATTTACAAATATTTTTACAGGGATCCTTGCGTACATCGAGGTTCTAATTAATTTTGGTGAAGGGACAGCGAAGGGACGCGATGCATTTCCGATCGAACGATCGTTTTCTATGGGAACAATCGCGTCACCGGTCGTGGGTAATGCCTCCGGGCGATCGTACACGAATTCAATCGCGTTACTTCCGGTCCAGCCAGTTCCAGAGCCGACCGTAATTGGTTGCCAGGCGAAATCGATTCGTTGGAAGACTATTCCGAGGATTCGCGGAAAATTTCGCATCGACGTTGCGTCGTCGCTGAGATCATCTCGCCCGATGACTCGTTCTTCCGGATCTTGGATGGGTAGGTAGAAAAAAAAATAGAAAAGCCGAGGAAAAAGCGGTCGAATCCATCCTGTCTCGAAGCGATCTCATTTCCTTTCGATCGGACCTCATTCTTGACTAATTGCCGGCCGCGTAACGAGAAAAGGCGGCCGTTTTCCGTGGAATTTTTTGCTCGGTCCGCCCTCCGCGATCGGAAACGTTGCCTTTCTTATTCGACGGATCTCTGTCGAGATTTCAGATTCCCAAGGGCGACAGGTCCGATTGAACCGTCAATTTTTCAGTGTCTAGTACGAGCGACTCTGATAATAGCACGCGCGTCGAACGAGCATTGGTCGTTCGATCGTAATCGTCGCTAATTGCTGACAATCGGTATGAATAATTGATGCGTTTTTCGAGCGTTTTCTTCCCGCTATGATTGATCCGACCGAGTGGACTACACCATCGTGGTCTTTTCGCTTTTTCTCTCGTTCTATCGCTCTTTCACTTCTCGCCTCTCCTCGTTCTCTGTACGAGCGGCACGGCCAGCCGGAGATGGACCGGTCGAGATAACGCCGCCAGGCCGGTAACTGCGGTAATTGTCGGTGATTAGAGGAGTCATAATTACCGGCCCACGTATAACGTTACCGAGTCCATTCATTCTTCGCTCGATTCCTCGCCGCGTTTTCTCCCTTTTGCTCTTACCCCCCTGTCTCTCTCTCTCTTTCTCTTATACTCTCATTCCTCGCTCGATCTCGTAACCGGCGAGATTCATCGAGTTTTTGCGAAAGACACGATCCAGCTATGGGTAACTGTAAAATCTCTCCCTCGTTCCCGGGGACGAATGATAAACGGTGAATAGATTCGCGCGGCGCGAGCCACGCTTCTTCCACCTCGACAGCAACGTTCGGAAACGAGACTCCGCGAGTTCCCACGTGCGAAACTAGCGAGAGAGAACAATTAAAAGATACTTTAATAACACCTCGGCCGAAGTTGCCTATTATGGTGCACGCGAGACGATCGCCCTAGCCTCAAGGGGAACAGAAACTCTTCTTTCTGATGGGCGATGGGGGACCACGGGTCTAGCGTAAGATTTTTCTACAACTGACGAGGGTGCTCTCTCGAGTCATATATCTCCCTCGTGGCTGTGCTGGAGTTTCGACGTTTGAACGGCCCACGAAATTATAGCACGGACAACGGCGTTTCGACGCTCCATCGTTCGCACATTCGACTCGTCTTTTTTCGTTAAGGGTAGACTCGTTTCCAGGATTGTAAGGCTGCCGGACGAGTCTGATCACTTCTCGATAAGGATAGGGTTTTTCAGTAGTCAAAAGCGCTGGATAAATGATCAACCCAAGCCACAGTCGCCCTCGAAAGTCCTATTTTACGAGGCGTAAAATGTCCATCTTTTTTAACCTTCGTACGCTCCTCAAATATAGCTGCATAAAAGATACCAGAATAACAATTCACCCATCTTTATTTTACACGTTAAATGAACACGTTATGTTTCATTTATAGCGTCATATTTTAAAGAAATATATGTGACGACGTAGACATAAAAGGATCAATAATTTTACAGTATATGAAAATATTGAAAGGGTGAATTTCACCCTGAGAAACGTAGAGGGTTAAAAAGAGGTCATCACATCATTCAATTTTTTAAAAAGTGGCCCGGTATGAAAATACGGCTTTTCTTCGAAACAATTTCAAACTGAATAGCGAAGAAAACATTCTTTTCAAATAACAACACTTTGGGTGGAGACTCTCATGTTTTCCCTATGAACTCTTAAAAACTAATTTCTATCGGTTCATTAGTCAGGTCATTGCAATCAAGGATGTCCGACAAACGACGTCCGAGTAAACCCTCTTCCTGTGAGAGGAAGTTCGCCGGTGACAAACGTTTCCTCAGGGAAAAAGAACGGAGTAATATGTGGGTCGACATTGTGCGGCGAGGGTTGGCGTGTATCGAAGTGCGTGCGTGTCGACGGAAAAAGATGCGCGTCAAGATACGTCGTGGAGCATCGTGTATCTTAATTCCCCGGTCATAATTAGCCCGGTAACAAGTTACTTTTCCCCGGCGAGGATCGACTCAACACCTACCGTGGAAAACCGCAATTACCGGCATAAACCGTCGGAATATCCGAAGCCAGCCGGGCCGTTGAGTATCGTACGTGTCAATGATACCCGCTCAATTTCCAACGATAATTGGAGCCGATGCGCGAAAGTGCACGGCAGTTACAAACCCCCTCACCCCGCGAGACTCGACCCAATTAGCTTATCGATCGTTCCCGATAGATAGGCCGCCGGAGCCGATTAACTCGCGTCGCTTCCACAACCGCGGGAAAGATGCTCCTTGGATAAAAGCGTTGGCTCGACACAGCTTCACCGTCTCAATTATCGATCACACGGACACGCGTAATCAATCATTCGTCGCTGTATGTATGGAAACGACGCGACGACGGCTTGAACCTCGGGTCCAACTTCGGCTGCAGATTGCACGGTGTAACATGGAACACCGCGCACGACCAATGAAAGCAACCGGACGGAGACATAATGGTGGGATCGACGAAAAGTGGTCGCATGCGATCTGAACCGTGGAGAGGGGCCGGCCGTGTGCGACGATATCGAGTCATTTTCTCGATAATTAGATACGATAGACTGCCGCGAGTGGGAGAACGTGCCGAGCCTGGCTGATGCAAAAGACCGCTCTACCAACGTCGACCAGATATATCTATGATATTGTAGGATTTAAGTCGTCAATAGAATAACACGTCCGTGAACACAAACAATTTAACATTTAATTTTAAATATAACAGAGACAATTAATAAAATTGTCGGGTAAAATAAAGGGGAAGGGTGGTAGGGAGGTAGGAGAGATTGGGATTAGAAACAATTTAACATTTAATTTTAAATATAACAGGTAGAATTAATAAAATTGTCGGGTAAGATAAAAAGGATGGTGGGAAGGTAGGAGGGATTGGGATTAGATGTAAGTTAAGTTATAAGTTAGAAATTAAGAGCTGTTGTAAATATCTACAATATCGTGTTGCGAGCACAAAATGGAAAACCACAGATTCTGTGGTCTAGCTGTTAGCGAGCGCAGTTCGTTATCGCCGATGGTCGGCCGATAAGAAGAAACCTAGGCAGCTGTTTGGCTGAGCAGAGTACGCCGCTAAAAGCTATCGACTTCTCCAGCTGCTGTTCTACGGGCCGAATTGGCCCAGAGGCGAAGAACACTTCGGGGCGAACGAGTGTTCTTCGCTGGGAACAGTGCCCCGTAGGGCAATCAACGTCCGAGGTTGGTGCGATCGGTCTCGTTTCTCTCGTATGAAAATTTCGACGTGTTCGAACCGGGTGCGGGAGACTCTGTCGTGTAAAAGCCGTCGCGGAAACGACGTTCCAACGAGTCAACGCATCGCGACCGTAGCCCCGTGCCTTTAATAGCGTCGTTTAAGCGAACCTGCCCGGAGGTGGACGTTGCCAGACAGCCACGACGAAAGAAGTATGGCGGGAGAGACTCGTGACGTCGCCGGTACATGCAAGACTGTTCGGTTTACGAGCCTGGAGAGGATACCACGGAAGAAGTGGAGAGAAGGAAGAGTGGAAAGAAACGAAGGGAAAAAGGAACGACACGACCGTCACGAACGAGGTAAAAAGCGAAAGGCGCGAGAAGGGGAAACATTATCCTCCCACGCAGCTTGGGACGGACCTCGAAATTCCGCAGATAAAATCGGCGCGTTGCTCGAACCGGCCAATGTATTCATAATGGCCGTTCGCTTGGCTCTATTCCGAAGCGACGCGTCTTCGGATAGCGGAAAAATCGAAAATCCGGGAAGCTGGACGACTACGTCACAGCTCGCTTTTGCGTCGAAGATCTCGCGGAAACGATCGACGATTCAGAGGAAGATTCGTAGCGAGGAACGGGCTAGTGCGTCGGGATCGCAGAGAAGAAAATGGGATCAGATAGCAGTCGGACCGTTTAGTATGCAGCGATGCATTCATATCAATCGCGGCATGCATATGCAACGCGCGACGTCCACGCTTTCGAGGCGCGAGAGCAACGAGGAAAGGGAGAAACGTTCACGGCGATGCATAAATTTCATCGGCGCCTTTCGGTCACCGATAGCCGAGAGCTATCGAGATCGTGCTCGCATACTTCCTATTACCATGATTTTCGTAGATCTATGTTCTCTCCACGGTCTGCGTTCGACGGGGGAAAGCCGAGGAGACGCGCGCGCATCCCGCACGCAATCGCAAACTGCGACATCCTGCGTCGCTCGCGGCCGTAATTATCTTGTAAGTATTTCCGCGAAATGTTGCGTGCCGGGACAATTTTCCAGCGACGCGTTCCTCTATAAAACGCGTCGGCCCGGCGCGCCACGGGACGCCGAGAAGCCTGCATAAAATATCGCACAGGAAACGAACGGCGAGCGCTTCTCTTTCGTGCTCTCGACTCCTCTGGGATCGTTTCGATATTTTCTCCGTTCAAGAGGTAATTCGCGAGACGCACTTTGGATCGACGAATCGTGCCGCGTCATTGCCACCGGTGCACAGTGTGTCGTTTTGATCATTTAGGGTCGTTTAATTCTTAATGATGTTGTTTCTTTTTTTATCATGTATTTTGCTAACACTAATCATAATATGATGATTTCTACTCTACTTTCGTTGTATTGGCCGAAAATACGTATTTTAACTCTTGCGAATTACGGTGTGAATCGGTATTTCATTGAAATGATATAATGAAGTCGCAAACACAGTCTTACATAAATATATTCAAAATTGAAAAATTACCTTGAGGAGTGAAATAATCGCCAAACAATATGTCAAATAATATTAATTAAATAAATAATATTAGTAAAGAACAAAAACTATCAAATGTCATAACAATCAAAGACAACAACAGTTAAACAATAACAATTTAGTAAGTAACAATGAAAGTGCAGGCTTATAAACACGTTCTTCTTATAAATGAATGAAAACAAATTAAAACTCCCAAGGACGCAGACCAACGCAGAATTTGTTTTCATAGCCGACTAGACAAGACTTCAATGTATACATACTATACATATAGTCCATATTCGCCCATATAAAAAAGTTTTACTCTGTAGAACATTGGTACATACTGAAAAGTTCTTCGAGTTTGTATGATTGTATAATATTTAAAAACGAAAAATATTGAAAACACACTACAAAGGATTGAGTATTGATTAAAATAAATATTATAAAAATTGAAGTTCAAATACACACACTTTTATTCAGGTAAAGTATCACTGCCGATTGATATATTTCCACCACTTGCATAGGCAGTAGAGTTTATTCGAGACTTGTTTTTCATATCTGAATGCGACAAAAAGTTGAAAACAATATCGATTCCTGGTTACGGAGGTATTGCTTTCAAGGTAAGAGTGAATACGCAATGTTTAAAAAAATGTTCAATTTTTGGAATTAAACAACCCTAAATGATCGAAACGTCACACTGTGCGGTGTGCATATTCATGGGATCTCGTGTTTGCAACGCGTACGGAGAGACATGCGTCTTGCTCGAGTCACAGCCGATTCGACCGGAAGTGATTGATTCGAGCGTGGCTTGAACTTACGTTCGACGGTCCAATAAACCCGTAGTTGGTAGCTAAATTCACATACCGGCTGAAACAGAAAGAATAGAACGTGATCGCTTCTGATACGATAGCACGCTACCTAAAGGTAATCATTTCCTAATCGCCGAGCGGCGATAATAACCTTCTTCTTATTCGTCAAAATCTAAAATATGATGGAACTTGAGGAATGAATCCAAAGCAACTATGCACT
>CM052330.1:15775566-15819974 GCA_028455615.1 Lasioglossum zephyrum | reverse complement strand
TAATATACATATAGCATACATTACAGCTTTCAAATATAAAGTGAAATTAATTAATCTTAAAAATTTTTCATTATGTTTAAAATTCAATGTTAAATTGTATGTGTTTACGGACATGTTATTCAATCTACGACATTAATCCTACATATTTGACGCGACGAATCGTGGACAGAGGGCCAAAGAGTTTAACTCTGTCCTACATGTATTCCCGAAGAAATGTATTTCATGGAATTGGAAGAAAGGATTCGCCGTGCGAAATTCAAAGGAGATTCGCGGAAGGTAGATTCGTATCTGGGACGAGCGAACTTTTCCTGTCGGACTGTGCGGCGCGGCGCGGCGGAGCGATCGGCAGCATCTCATAATCGGCGGCGGGGTTTATCGTCGCTGGATCGGGGGCCTTGTTCGCGAGTCATGCGGAAAACGAGGAGTACGCCGAGATCAAATACCGGGAGCTCGTTGTCCGTACGCGTGCACGTTATACCGGGGCAGGAAACTCGGAATCAGAGATCCCGTCGGATGGCGATGGAGAATAATTGCGCGTTTGCGCTCGTTGCGGGAGGAGGATTCCATGGCCGCCTCCACGACTCCCGGTAGTAATTATCGAATCCCTCCTTCGCCTCCACCTCCGCTCCTCGGCCTTCTCTTTTGCCCTACTCGGTCGGTACCGCGACTCTTGGCTCTTTCGCCCCTTATTTCTCCTCGGCTCGTGTATTATTATTCGGTGTGTGCACCTACTGGCTAGCCGAGCACCGGTGAACCGACTCCGCTCTGGCATCCAGCATCGGTACCTAACTCCTCCATCCAGACCATCGGCCTGGATCAGAAGCCACCCTGACACGAAGATTACTGGAATTAAGCCTTTAGTTCCGAGGTAACCGCGCGACTCGCCCTCAGAACCAATCGTCTCAGATTTTTTTCCTCCTCTCGGGATCGCTCCTCTCGGCAAGGTTTAACTAGGCACACTCGCGGACGCTCCTCCCGATGCAAGAAACTTGCATCGATCCATGCCAGCGGCCCGAACACCGCCACGACATTTTAATTGCTCGGCAACTCCTTCCCGAGTTTGCGTCCTAACCACTCGAAACGAAAGTGTCTCTACGTCGCGTCTTGTCGCGCGTCGGTTGGCAGATCGGAATCATCGACAACGACTCAATCGGCCGAACGATTATCGGTAGATAGCATCGGCTCTCCCCGTTAAGCTCCATTAAAACGTCTTCGCACGGTGACAGGTAACATTTGCGCGTCGCCAGATCGCGCTCGCGGGAATTAAAATGCAAATTGACGGTCGCGAAAGTCCCGAGTCGCCTAACTCGTTCCGCGTTATCAATCGCGAAAACAACAACGATGAAAACCCAGAACAGAAAACGAAACTGTATCCAGGCGCAAAGTAATTCGTTCCTTTTCCATGTTTTGTTGCGTCTACGCTCTCCCCGTTTTCCCTCGGACACCACGGAATGCCAAATGAAGTCCGGCATCCTCAAGGTTCGCCGGGTAAGTTCGGCCGAAAACGCCCGAGAAATGCGTGCAGGTGTGTGCCGGGGCCCGAGCGGTGTCTTTTTATCTTCCCTCGACTTTGTCCGCACGCGATTCCGGGTCTGGAAACCCGGAGAGAGAGAGCCGAGTTCGTGGGCCCACGCGCCAAAACGTTTGTCTCTGGGAGGATCCTTGTACCGCCACCGCAAGCTCTAGTAATTACTCCGACTGAGATACCGATCTGCCGCTCCAGGAAACCTCGAAAAATCTGGAATGGGAGGGCAACGGAGACCACCAAGGAATCGACGGTCTGGAATTTCGGTATTCTCGGCTTTTCTTCGTGAAATATAGAGTCGTCAGAACTCCCCTTTTTCTCGGCGTATATCTTCTCCGTCTCGTATAATGCGCACAATTTCGCAGCCGATCGCTTTTACCCGCGGTTAACCCCTGTAATATCAAGTCTGACTCTTCTATCTCCTCGTTCGCGAAAATATAGAAGAGTATGGTAACTGCACCAGTGAATATAAACGGGCACCAGTAAATGAACGCTTTTGTATATTTCAACAAATTTTAAGCCGCACGGCATACTAGCGATAATCACTCTTGGGCCAATAATTATTATTATCAATAATTACTAGAATGTAGTGTTCATTGACTGGTATTTTTGTATTTTTTATTTAACGTTTAATAAAGAAAAATGATAATAGTTTCATTTTATTTGTGTTCATTTATTTTTGACAAATGAAGTATAGCGAGCCATTTGGCATATATGAGATTCCTTTAATTCACTTTTTTTTCAAATAAAATATCTTCCTGAACAATTTCTTAAATGTTCATTCACTGATGCAGTTACCCTATAACGTGCACAATTTCGCAGGCGATCGCTTTTACCCGCGGTTAACCCCTGTAATATCGAGTGCGACTCTTCCATCTCCTCGTTCGCGAAAATATAGGAGAGTACAACAGAAATTTTTCTTCTGGGAAATTCTAAACGACAAAGAAGTCGACGTCGTTCTAATCGTCGTAGGTGCAAAGGAAATAGTTGGACGAGGGGTTAAACGTCACTTCGAGGCAACGTGTCATCAACGGTGTTTTCGCAGGGAATATATGTATGCACGTCGACAGGCAGCGAGCTCGTGATTCTCGATGGAAATCGTGCCCCGTCGAATCCGTCTAGGAACAAACTTCAGTGTCCAGTCCCCTTCGCCGAGCTGTCTCCATATTTCCGCGCATAAGTAATAAATAGGTCGGCTCGGTCGACTGCAATTTCTGAAATATCGGCGCAAAGTTTGTCCGGCGGTGTGTGCAACATTTATGCGTCCTCGATAGCCCTCTTCGGCCACTTTGCGCAATTGCCGGTGACAAGAAATGTTGCGCTCAACGGGGTTTGTCATTTTTGCCCGAGGACACAGCCGCGCAACGTGTCATCTGCGAAGCCACACGATTGCCGATTGAGGCCGGAAACGACGTCGCACGCGGTGACTTTTTTATTTTTTTTCGTCCTCTGCCGCCCCGGTTGACAGAAGGTAATACGTGGGCGTGTAAACCGAACGACACGCGTGTTCGCGAAACTTTTACCAGGCCCGTTCGAACCAAAAGTAGAAAAGTTTTTCCGCCTCGTGTCGATCCTATCACCGTTCATTTTCCTTCATCCACGATAGTACACGAGCCTGGGTGTTGCGTCTCATGCTTTATTCAGCCCGTCGAACCGGGCCGTTTGACTAGCGTTTACCGTCGCCCACTTATGAAACTGCATCGATGCAACCCCGAGAATGCGTCGCCGAGACCCGCGAGGGAGGATTCCGTTGCGGGAACGATCAATTAACAGGACGTTTTCCCCGACCGGACCACCGGCTGACACAAACGGTGACTTTGTTTCGGTTCGCGACTCTCGTCGAGGCTCATCATCCCCTGGGGCCACATTAGGGGTGGCACGAGTTGGCTGACGACTCCTCCGTCCCTTAATCGTGGCCGGAGGAGTCGATATCGCCGCGAGAATCGGGCTCCATCGGCGCAAATAGAGTGCCTATAAATAACGAGGCCACCCCGAGTGTTGTGATTACATTACCTACGCCGGGGAATCAAATGGACCGGGAAAAGAGAGAGACGGGAGAGAAGAGAAACCGACGAGCTTTCGACGATACGACCGCAAGGGCTTCCACGTGCTACTGGGGAGCGTTGTCGCGGTACCGTGGCGAGGGAAAACCCACCCGGGGGAGTCTCTGCGGCAGATTAAATCTCCGCTGGTTAGCGTTTGATTAAACTCGGGAGTGAGACCGATGTTAATGCTCGGCCCGCGCTCGATTGCAACCCACCGGAATTGACAGCGCGAGAACGACGCGCCTCGTAAAACAGTCCCGTCACCCCCGGCTCCTCTCTCTCTCTCTTTTTTCGGCAGATACATACTCGCCGTGTTTGAGTCTGCGCGTTTCCGACGGACATTTTCTGTACACGAAAGGCTTCTTCTCGAATCTCGTCACCGTCCTACAAAGACGTAAAGTCTTGAGGAAGGGAGCGTCTCTTGCCGATCCTCGTTTCTCCACCTTTTCATTGTAAGCGACTGCTCGCGGGCGTGCGCCGACTCATTCATAACGCCTTCGACAGATTTGTTTAATTACTTAATTGCCCGCTTCGGAACCGGCCTGTACGCTCGCGCTGGCAGATGTCGAAACCCCGCGGGCGCACAGCAGGAACGAGTTCTTATCCGATTTCCACGATGAAAAATTCGCGCAACGATTTTGATCGACGCTCTTACGAAATTCGAGAATCTCGACTCGTACTTTACAGAGTTCTTCTTTCATTAAGAGTGTTAGCGCAAGTAAGTGTAAAGGAATGAACTTTATTTAAACATTTTAGTGCCGCGCGAAAACGGGTGCCTGCGCGAAGATAACCGGAGGAATTTGACGAATTTACTAGGGCTTGGAGAAATGCTGATAAAAACCAAACTAATAATGATATTTAAGAAATTCAAAATGCAGCGTATTGTGAAATAACAGTAATATAAACTATGATAGAAAACGTAAAGAAGAGTTGCTCTCGTACAAACGATATTTACACCTATCATCGCTTGATCAATTTTGTAGAAGTCTCGTAGTATGAAATATAAGTATTTCATATTTCAATAATTACGGTCCCGAGAAATTATCCCGTGTCGAGCTTCTACCTTATCAATTTAGCGTATACAGTGCTTTGGCATCAACCAGCAGAAAACGTAACAAAAAGTTCTAATAAATAATTTATTTAATTGCAATGCAATGAATTTGAACTATTTATTAGAACTATTTATTTGAACTATTTATACAGAACTATTGTGATGTGTATGATAGCAAAATCATGCACTATTCATTTGTATTGATTTTTTTAATGAATCTTTACAAAGTTTTAAAATGCAACTACGCAGGATTATGTGATAATACCTATCGATTGTACCAGTATTATTTTGTTTTCGTTGTCCTTGTGTGCATGTCCCTTCTTTCTTATTAGTTAAGTAGTCTTGTATCTTTCTCTTTTTTTCTTTTCTTTATAAATACTTATGTAAAAAGAGCTTCTGTCCGTCTATAATAAATAATAATAATAATAATAGTAGTAGGTGCCAACACTTGCGTAACGATATATTGTCGTTGGAAGTTTTGTTTTTAATAACTCCTCAATATTCATTTAATTGTCTTCCCTGTTGTCACAGCAAGTATGTGTGTTATATTTTTCTTTTTCCCGTTCTCTTTACACGGCTGTGTCGCAATATTTTTTCTATGGAATGATCCATATAAGGATCGAATCGTTGAGATGAATGTTGAAATAATTACAAATTTGCTGTTTTCTATAATTCATCGAACTGTGCGCCGAGACCACAAAATTTATTATACATTTCATTTTTGATCGAGAAGAATTTTACTTTTATCGTCGTTGGCACTTTTCCCAATTGTAGCGAACAACGAAATATCGTCTGGCACTAAATGGGTTAAACATTTCTTTCTGACAAGACGATGACATTCGCTTATAAACAACATGAACAATATACCGGGTGTCTTAATACGAACAACAGCTTACGTGTACTAACAAATCCCCCAAGATCGGCGAACTTGAGGTCGACTTATAGCAAAGAGGAGCAGCGATCTTGCTAATTTCCCGATGCTAAATTCAATCGCGGCCGATATTAACCTTCTGAAGGAATCGCGCGGGTCGGCGCAGAAAAGGAGAAAAGAGGATTGAGTCGAGAGGAAGAGTACCAGGGGAGGGGAGAAGAGACCGAGTCGGAGCCGAGTCCAGTCGAAGGGCCTCACAATTAGCGCATACATCACTGGCTGAGAGGCCGCGAGGGGCTAGGAGAAGGCCTGTACTGGCAACCTGTTATTATATACGCGGTCCGAAATACGCATGTATCACTCACGCACACAGCTTTTCGTCCGGTGAACACGTACGGCCCGTCGGTGGATTAATTCGCACGCGGCCCGATCGCGAACGACGATGGGAGGCGCGCCACTTGCACGACGAAACTCGATTTACGAGCCAACGGATCGCCGTCTCTCGCAGCCCCGTGCGACCAGGATCCTTATCGCGTCCTGGTCCTGCTTATGCCCTCGAGATATCCTCCTCGCGTTGTCAATTCCTCGGTATTTTTCGACCGATCGTTCCATTTTTTTCAACGAATCACCGTGCGCGCACCGCGCGTTCAATTAAAATCGGACGCAAGATATTCCCGCGATCAAGGGAAATTGATTTATCGAAGGAACGATAGCGGCTTGTAAATCAACCCGTTTGCCACGAAAAATCTCGAGCGCGTGGGTCGCTGGAAATCGCGAGAGACGCCGCGGAGAGAAGTATATCGAGTTACCTAACGTTTCGACGGGGAAGTATCGTGGGATGACTAACGGCCAAATCGCGGCTCGGCTAATGGCAACGTTTTTTTCAGGGATCGCGTAATTGATAGCTTCGAATAATAAACGCGCGAGCGCACGCGTAGAAGCGATAACTTTTCGAGATACGGCCCGGGAATTATTAATGCGTTCCTCGCGACGCTAATAATCGATGATGTAATTGTAATCTACGTTCCGCCGAGCCGAGAACCTTTTGCCTACGCCTTTCCGTGCGCGTGTGGATCGTAGAAATGTTACAGCGGTATTATTCGGTTGTTCAAAAGGAATCAGGTATTGTGCAGGGCGAAAGCGGAAAGGAACGGGAGGAATATCTAAAGTGAAACGGTTCGAGTAAAGCAGGGGTGGAAGAGATGAGAATGCAAGAGAGGGAGATAATGGAGATGTTAAAGGGTAGAGAATTACAACAGCAAGAACAGCATGCGAGGATAGAGCACATAAGAATAGGAATGCTTCCGGATTATCTGAGAAAGAAGTCATAAGCTTTTAGCGCGGTTAAGGTGCGGAAATTCCGAGAATTGGAACAGATACTGGCTGGAGGAAGAGGCAAGAGAACATTTGACAAGGGATTGTAGGATAATGGGGGAAATGATCAGAAAAAAGACAGAAATGTTGAAGAGTTGTTGGAGAATTTGAGGAGAAAGAGAGTATAAATATACCAAAGAATACACTAAACTAACAGAAATGCACAATTTAGGTAATGGGGAAAGATGCAATACGTAAGTAAATAAGTAGGTTAGTGACAATTAGGATATTAAAAGAGTAGGACAGGATAGGAATGAGAGAGACAAAGAAAAGAATGAAAGAAGGGATGGACCGAATGCGTGAAATGAGATAAGTCAAATTTCTTAGCTGTAAGGCTGAAATAAAGCAAATTATTATCATCATTCGGTTGTTGAAAGGGTTTAGTCAGTTTTCCTCTTTCGAGGTGGCAGGAGGTATCGAACAGTCACGATAAGAAGCGATTCGACGACAACGGGGATCGTAAATAATTGATCGACGGTTCCCGTATTAATAACGGCTACAGCATCCAAGTACCAGGATCGTGTCAAGGACCACCCGCGGCGAGCTGCCCCGACAATGCCGGGGACAGACGACACGACACAATCAGGGACTCCCTGTTCCGCTAGCAGGCTTGCTAATAAATTATTAAAGGGACACCCTCTGGAAGTGACGTTGGAATATTACGGCGAGAATGACTGTCCCGTGCTCTCCTCGTGGTCGGGATACGCACGCTACATCGGGGGCTACATCTCCGCAAAAAACGGCCATCTCGCCGCGCGGAAGACGGCCCGCGGTCTCTCTCCTCTTCTTCGTTTTCTCTCCCGTGGCCCCGGAAAAATGTAGCAACCCCGACATTACGGTCGTTCGTTGTCAGCCGGACTTCCACGTGAAGCGGTCATAATTTTCGCGTCTGACGCGGCAAAGATTAATCGCCGTATTAATTTTACTCGCGTGTATTTTTCGTTCGAGCGGTACGTGCTCGCGACAGGTAATTAAACGGAGTTTAAACCGGAGTCCCGTGTCGGACAAAGTGAAAATCGGCAAAAGTTTCCCTCGTCGAAGAGGAATCGTTTCGAGAGAAACTAGAGTCAGCCAACCCTCGGGTCGTCCTTTCGGCTTCTCCTTCCTCCCGCGACGTTAACGAGACGGAATTCGAGACGGTCGATTGGCTGACAGCGGCGCCCGGCTCGTTTCCTTTGTCTTACCGACAGAGAATTTTCTTTCGCCCCTGAAAGTCTCGTTTTCGACAGGAAACGATTTCCAGGCATTCGAAACTCGAGAGTGGTTTTTCTCTGTCCATCGAACACCATGACCGGTAATGGGAATCCAGCGCAAAGACAATGGGCCAGTCCGTCACGCCTGCTAATACCGGCCGGAATATCGCAGATTCTTCGCGCTCGAGTTCGGAAAAGGGGTGAGTTCTTTGTCTTTCCTTCGAGACGGAGAGGCTGGACCGACTCCGTGGCGAATTTAAAATCACGGCGAGAAAGATTTTTCGTAGCCGAGGATCACAGGAGGGCTTGCGAACGCTAATTACCACGAGTCGAAAGCGCACCACCGCTAATTTGATGACAGCGACGCGATGCACGTGTCGTTATCTAAGCGTGGCCGAAAGTGCGCGCAATTTACGCGACACTAATTCGGCAAAGCTTCATTAGGGTCGACCTCGAGGTCCGTACTTAGACGACGCGGGGGGTATAATCATAGTTTAAATTCGGCTCCCATCCATTGAAAATCAGTGGCTCTGACCCGCTTCGCAATCAGGATACCGGTTAGGGGGATAGTGGGTGGGGGCTATCATGGGGCATTTGATCCGCGGCGGGTCATCAATATTGCATGAGGGGACCACGAACGCGCGTACGATCATGCCAAATGCTGGGAATCAAAATAGTGACGGAGTTTATAGTTCGAGAGAGGGAACCGGCGCATCATCAACCCCCGCGTATCCATATGGGGGTACGAGTTACGACGTTACCGAGCGTTTCCACGTTTTTTGCGTGGCACGCTTCCCGACAAATAAAAAACTAGAAAGAAAATTTCATAATTCTTTACAGCTGTTAAGGGATGTGATTTTCAGTGGAATAAACCAGTTTCGTGAAATAGGTAACTTTTCAAAATGATAAAATGATGGTTTTCCTTTATTTCGATCGGCAATTGTTGATAAATCTTTGAATGTTATTGGCGCGCTGGTACGATCAATCATGACGTTAATTAAGCTATTTTGCAACATTACATAGAAAACTTTCGACGTTTCGATCTCAATTTAGATAATTTTCAAGAAAATTCTTTCATTGTAATTGCGTCTGTAAGAATTTGTTTCTTAATTACTACATGGTTGGCAGACCAAAGGCAGACCAAATTTTTTAGCTTGTATGATCAAAATCTGAGAAATTTATGCTGCACTCTCGAGCAGCATGATTTCGTACTTAGTGCTATTCGGAGACCTTGTAACTGATGCATATTCTAGTAGCGGACGGACGAGAGCAACAAACAGCAATCAAAGTAAAGAAAACTCAATATCCTCTAGTTTTCTTTACAAAACAGTTTTACTTGAACAACAGCGATCGAATTACCCGGGGATTTCGATAAATGGCTGGTCCTTTTAACGATCCGAACGAGCTCGGTACGTCCTCGCTGGTACGCGGGAGAGAATCAAAGGCAAAAAGAAGGAACGGGACGAGTCTCGGGAACACGTTCGACTCGTACTTCGTATTACGGCGAGATATGTCTGTGTGTGCGTACCGAGTAGGCCACCAAGGTAGAAGGCGCGCAAAACGGACGTGGATGAGACGCAAGAGACCCGACCGAGACGAACAGGAGGAAGAGGAGAAAGAGCAGCAAAGAGAGAACGAGGAGGAGAAGGAAGAGGATGAGAGGCGAAACAGCGCGGGGAGTACGAGGAGAGGGAAAAAGGAAGAAGACAAAGTTCGATGCGAACGAGCGATCGTAAGAATGGAGGGTGGAAGGAAGAGAATTTAAGAGGGAAGCGATCGCCGACATCGGAAATGGAAGCAAATATCTCGCGATACGAAAGCCCGGGGAGCGGTGCGCGTCGCGTATCCACTGTATCCAGCGACGACGCCCACCCCGAATCGAGGATCGACCTGGTTTGCCCTCCATCTTCGCTCTTCTCTTCCCCCGGTTGTTGCCGCAATGGCGCGGCCTGCGTGGTATTCGTTCGTTCTTAATGGCAAATAAAGCAGGTGGAGTCGAGCCGGAGAGAACCTCTCGTGATTGCCGGATTAATTGGCTGTAGCGTGGCTGCAGCGGTAACGGAGGATGTACACGGCACGGATTATTATCCGTCTGTTCGACGGAGGGTTATCCTAAACGTTTCTTCCGCGGCTTTCCGTCTTCTTACTCTCTTTTCGTTCTCTCCCACGTATCCCGGTCGAACCTTCGCGAGATCGGCTCGGAACAATATCGCCGCGAAGAGATCCGCGAGTGGAATGCGTGCGAGAGCTCTCTTCGAAACGCTTCGAACAATTGTAATAGTTTTTAACGGTGTTCCCGGTGCACGGCGTTGCTTCCCTACCCTCTTCTATGTATCGCAACCACCGAACGGAACTCGGGCATTTTCTGGTTAAATTATGGGAAGAACGAGCCGCCGCCGACTTCACGGAGGAACGCGTAATTAAAGGCCATAACCGGGAGTCGAGGTGCGAATTGATAGTCGGTTGCGTGAACGCGATTACATGCACGAGTACACGCCGCGTTTCTTCACCTTTTTAATATTTCTATAAGCGATCCTCCCATGAGAAGCCGTGGCTATATCGTGTGGCACGATCCCCCACTCCACCGTTGCCCGGCCAAAAGTGGAGCTACCCACCGGCGAACGAGGGACGAAACGACGTCGAAGTGCTGACGCGGGTAACCATCTTGGTTTCCCTGAGTGGCACTGCCGGTAAATGCCACGGGTTTCGAGGGTGACTGCGAGAGAGGAAGCGCAGGAGGTCTCTCGATTCCGAGGCTGGGAGGGAACGAAAGGAAGAGAGAGGGAGAGAGAGAGAGAACTCTGAGCGACGTGACCGCAAGAATCGATGCGGACGTCCCGGAAAATCGTGTGCCAGGCTGCCACCGCGCCGGTGTGCTGATGCTTTTGCTTCTGCTGCTGACGCGGTGTTTTCGTGATTCGCAAGACTTTCCTCGCGCTGGGATAACCGTTTTATATTATACGGTCTCCGTCGTTGCTTTCCCAATCGTGGAATCACCGAGATACGAGCCGCGGTGCCGTCCTCTTTCTGGTGCGCTACGTTTTTGGGATCGTTGAATACGCAACGAGCCGTCCAAATGAAAACACCGAAGACGGTCGCCGCGCGGGGACGGGACCAGCGGAAAGCAAAAGTGTGCAAACGCCACGATAAATGTCCCTTTTTTCCCTGCTGCCGGCGAACAGATTCATTCCGGAGGGGAGCGCGCGATCGACCTATGACCCAACCGAAAAAATGAGAGCGTACTCGAGTCCCGAAGTGATGTACAGCGACTTCGGCTTCCGCGCGCACGTCCGCTCCGTCCTCATGAATTCCATTAGCCGTACGTTTATCGGGGCTCGTATTTTATTCGACGTGTTCGCCGGAGTTCGATCGTGCCACCGGTCCGGATAGAAGCCGAGATTTATATCGAGCTATCTGGAAATCGCTGCGGATAACGCAATCTTCCGCGAAGGAGCCGCAGCCTCGACCGGTCCGAAAATCATCGCGACGCGTTCGTTCCATCACCGAACGGAGTAAACAGGAAAAACGAGGAGCGTCGAGGCTGATTCGATAGAGTTTAGACGGCGCACAGTGGGGCATTTTGACCAAAAAGTTGGCAAAATTATTTTATAGTAGAAAACAAGTCCACTGGTGTTGTGTCGTTACAAAATTACATTTTTCCTTTTGTGCGAACATATCAGGTGTATTGCTTAATTAAAACAGTATTTACATACGATAAATTTACTTTATTTAAAACTCCTCGTCACTAATTTCGTCGACAAGTTTGGGAAACAATTAAATAAACATAAATTCATGTTTGCACAATATAAATGTAAAAATAATTAAATCTTTTTAAGAACTATTACATTAATTTATTATTTAAACGTTACAATCCCACTAACCTCTCATAAATATAGGTAGTTATAGATCCATTGAGCCAATCATGATTGTTTTTTTCAAATATGAATTTTTTTATGCGCTGCTAGTCATCTGAGTTTAAATTGATGCTTTACCACAAACAATACTTATCAAAAAGATATTTTTGCATGTATTCCAGTTTTTTGCCAAAAATTGACTCCTTTGACTCGACAATTAAATTGTATATATGCCTTCGAGTTGTAACTGTGACATCTGAAGGTCCTGGAAGAGACACCCAACAATAATTCATTTTTTATATATTTCGAAAGATATCACTTGCTACAGAAAAAAGTTATAAAAAATACTTTTTTATGGATTATTTTTCACGATAAATATACTTCTCATAAATATACTTACAAATATGCACTTACTATGTGCATATGCAATACTCAAACCAGCAACATATATCTCTAACACTTCTATCAGCTATAGCTACCTAAATTAAACATAATTATTGCAACTAAACGTGTAGGAGTCATCAACATATCTGGTTCTGAAGAATCCACAGCACAATCTTCGTATATTTTTACTCAAACAAAAACTGCGATAGTATTTCTTAGAGTAATTTACAATAGCAACGGCAGCAAACACGACAAAAAAAAACAAACAAGGTCAACTATGCGTTTCGACTCACGCTACAAGGTGACACGAAGGTCAGTGGCAAAAATACGGTTGTATTTTAATTCGCAAACCACTTATGTACAAAAAGCAACTGCTATTATATCGATTGATGATAAATTATACAAAATTGAATTTTGGCCGGCTTTTTGGTTAAAATGCCCCACTATGAGGCGCGCTTTATCGTTCGGGAAGCGTCGCTCGAGAACGGGACAACGCGACGAGGAACGGTGCGGCATTCGATCGGAAGAACAACGAGACGCGAGCCTTCGACGGTATGGATATAATTAGTCGCCACCATTCTGTAATCCCGATCAAAACCCGGTCGTATCGGGCTAATAACAAGGCACGCGGCAATTAACCGCGTCGAGCTAGTCGTTAAACATTAGCCTATATACATACAAAACAGGGACTATGCGGCGAGTTTAACGCACGACCGACTCCGACACCTTTCCCGCGAATTTTTCCCCGAGATTCGAGGCCGTAAACGTTGTGCTCTCTCGGCGAAACTTTTTGGAACATTACGGGACTGTCGCGCGACGATCACGCGATTCCTGTGGCGCGCGTGCATCGCTCGGAAGCCCCATTGAATTTTTCCCCGACGCGTCGCGTTCTCACGCGTTTCCCATGTTACACAGATCAATCTATATGCAGCGACGTTAATGGCGCAAAAAGCTTGTAAACGACTTCTTTAAGCAGCTCTAAATTATATTCCCCTGACGTTTGCGAATGTACGATAGCCGGTTTTTTTTTTGCCACCGGTGTAATTGAAGCGGATCGGTCGTTGCGAGAATGAAAATAGATTGACGGGATAATTAAATTGCAATTGACAAAAACATCGATCGTTCAGCAGCTGCAACAACGTCGATGGTGGTACGTTATTACCGATACCGGTGCCGGTACCGTTTCCGGACGCGAGTGGGTTCCTCGTTCGGAAAACTCGCTACCGAGTGGGCCGGAGCTCGAAGGTTTGCGAACTGCTCTGAATTTCGTAGAAAAGTTTCAAGAACCCGGGGCGTTGTTCGGAGTCGCGTTCGACTGCGATCTCGCGCTTCTTGTGCCCCTTTTTTTCACGGTCGATCTTTTGCGTAACCTATTGGCAAAAAGGAGGCTAACGAGCGGCAATCTTCTCTGGGAAGAGCGATGGGCGGTGGGGGTGTGCAGAGGTGGAACAGGAGACGAGTTGAGGAAAAAATGACGAGCGGGTAGATACGTTTCCGACATTCGGAGGCCGAGATAAACGTTCCTCCGCGTCTTCGTCGGCTCAAGGCCGTGGCGTCGCGTTGCGTTCTGCTCCGCTGTGCTCGGTTCTGCCACGGACAAGAAATCCGTGGATCGCGTGCTCCACCTAACTTTTCGCTGGGCCGATGTGTGCGCGAGGCCTCAAGACGCATAATGACGATGTTCTCTGTCGGCTCCACGCAAAGAGTCACGACTCGAAAGCGACCGGTGGCCGCTCTGTTACGCGGAAGCCTGCCAGCTAAACATTCCCAAAAAGATATTCGATCGGTTCCTACCCCCTGTCTTCCTCTAGGCCAGGCGTGGGTCACGGTCGTTCTAGATTGCTCACGCAGCCAAATAATCGTTCGACCGCCACGGGTCTTTTGGAATCATTCGGACTGTCAGGCGATCGTGCTTTCAAAGTGGTTCGGCAAAACTGCGAAAATCGGTTCGTGCAAGAACCGAATGTAGCATGAAAAAGAAAGGTCTCGGCTGGATCGAGGTAAACCGTGTCCATTAAGAAATCTGTAATACGCAGGATCGTTCGCATTCCCGTTTTCGCGAGGCAAACGGCGTGGTAAACCAGTTTCCAGCGGCGATAAAGCTCGCCGCTTGATAGTGGGATCGGCAATTAACGTTTTGCGAGAGGCTTATCGGCTGCGTCGCGGACTACGAACGCCTCCAATTAAGTCTTCATCATGAAGATCGTCGACGATACTACTTACTCGACTTCCTAATTCTCCTGTGCTCTTGTCCGCGATCTGTTTGCGGGCCATCGACTGCCGTCACGAACCAGCGAGTCTCGTGCGTAATTAGTTCTCGATGGTGGACGATCGAGCGGTCGACAATCGTGCGATCGACACGAATCCTGTTGCCGTTTGCCCGGTTTCACCATGTGACACACGATTCTTCCGATGATTAACTGTCGCGAATCAACGGTTTACTGTGGAAAAAGATATTTGCGTCGAAACTCGCGAGCTATCTACGCCTGTACACTAATATCGCTCAAGTATAGTCAGCAGCGTCATTGAACATTGTTGCGATTAGAACCGACTTATTACCTCGCTATCGACGGATCGACCTCGACGTTCAATAATTACGACAAACTTGGTCGACAAAGTTGCTAAACGCGGGAAGTCTATACAGCTGAACGACGCGACTGTCTTTCGTTCCGCGTTTCGCCAATACCGATGCACCGACAAACCTGTTTACGCAAGGGAACGAGATCGCGTTACTCTTAATTACCGTCGCAGTTAACGTACCGCATAATTACCCTCAATTAAACGGGACAGATTCATTTGACGTTTCCAATTAAAGCCCGCGCGGCGATCGATTTTTTCGGCCGAAGAATTCGCAGAAAAAAGTCGAAGAGTAGACGGAAGAAACACGATTTCGATCGAGATCGCTCTGTACCGACTACAGATTCGGAGTTCGACCACCGAAGCGGATGCGAGATTCGTATCGAGAGACGCGTTTTCGTATCGCGATCGATCTGTCGCTCGCCATTATGAACGGCAGCTTCGGGACCCGGCCGATCGATCTTAGAAACGTGAGGAGCATCGGGAGAAGGATTGACGCAGCCGTGAGTTACGAGCATCATTTGCGTAATGACTGCAATCGGGAGCGGTTTTTGTACGGACGCAACAATTGACCGGTTGACACTTTAAGCGACCGTTAAGAGGAAAAAGCGATCTAGTCGGATTCGACGGTCTTGACCCTTTCCACTCCAAATTTTACGTTTTTCTTTCTTTTTGTCGAGTCACGTTTGACAAAGGAGTGCAAAGGGTTAAGGTACTTAAACGGCAATGTTCGTCCGATTTTCGTCCGATACTTTTCCTTCGAGTCGGACAGGCCATAACTTACGAGAAAAAAAGGTTTCTATGGGTTCTACAACTCCTTGGGTGAACTATCCACAGATAGTTCTGTAGTGTCGTTATATTATATATTATATTATTTTAGCTCTCCTTTACAACATCATGGTAACGAGAAACGTTCCTACTCAAATTGCCTCAAAAATCGGCCGGACATGTATGGATACCAGGCATGTATGTAGCGACCTTTACACTGGCGGAACTCAGTCTGGAAAGTCAAGAATGACATTCTGACTTTTCAATAAGACAGTCATTCCTGATTGACCGTGAAAGAGTAACACTGGCGGAATACAGTATGTAAAGTCAGGAATGACATTTTAACTTTACAATAAGACTGTCATTCCTGATTGACCGTGTAAGAGTAACACTAGCGGAATTCAGTATGCAAAATCAGGAATGACATTCTGACTCTTCAATAAAACAGTCGTTCCTGATTGCCGGTATAGGGCCCGCTTAGGATCAGGAATCACCATCGGTGGCAGTCGGATTTGGGGAGGAATCAGTGTCCGCGACACCGTGAAATTACAGCGAGCCAGATTCACGGCGGAAGCGCGTACCGCATCGCAAGGCAACTGACCGCGTACAATTATGTACGTCGTTTTCTGCGCGAGAAGAGCAAGAAAGAGATAAAGAAAGAGAAAGAGAAGAACGTTTTCCAAACGGATTGACGCTGCCACGAACCAACGGAGGAGCTAATACGTGCTCCGCGGACTAGCTGTGTACGGTCTACGTACGCGTGTACGAGCAGCACGCTGGGTATTAAGTAGCGGTATTTACCAAGCTACAATTATCCCCGGTTTCATGCTGGCAATCTCTCGAACGCGATGGAGGCTCGAACGTAGACTACGTGGGAACTCCTCTATCGACGCCGTGTATTCGCGCGAGCTTCGGCACCGAGCTGGCGATCGCGAACGATCCACCGAGCAACGAGACGGACTGTAAAACTCTCGAGTGATCCTAATCGGCAATGAGAAATTCTGGAATTACCTTCCAAGAAAACCACGCGCGCTTATTCCGTCACCGAAGCGGCTGACCGAGCGAGAAGAAGAACGAGCGAGCGAGCTCGTTCGGGAACAGGTCCTAGGGGATCCGTGATAGGTCTCGCTCGTAAACGTGGGATAATTTCCGAGTTCGGTATATTATTTCGTGGAAGAGAGAAGCGAGCATGAACGCGGATCGAACAAGTCACACGAAAGGATTTAGAGACCTCTTCATCGACCTAATCTGAATTCCTCCAAGGCCGCGGCGGTAGATGGACACGCGATCATCTGGACGGACGGATCCTTCGGACAGAACTGGACGGACCTCTCGTGTGCCCGGGAACATTTGAAACTCGCTACTACTGTAGGGAGAAGTCATCTCCGAGCGGCGAGAATTCCATCGAATTTTCCATTGAATTTCAATTTCATCGATTTTTGTTATTTATTGATTTATTCGCGTTCTTTTGTATTACGCGATTTTTGATTATTCTGGTTCGACATGTTGAAAAGTAAAGACGTGTATGATATCTCAGACGGAGATTTAAATGAGACAATTTGCTAATTATTTACATTATTGGCTCTCTCAGCGATTTTGATGACCTTTAAATATGTTGTCTGGGTCATCATTCTGGACAACTTCTTCCTATACATGTTACCGACGCTCGATTTTAGTTTTCGAGATATTAGCCAAAAACTATTGCTAATACTGTATTGAATTTCTCTCTTGCCACGCATACGAAAATTCAGAAGTAGTCTTTCGAAATTGAAAGCTCACCCTATGTATGTATGACCAGAGTGAGACCCCGTTATCTCTCTCATCTCCACAGCGTGTTTAGAAGCAAAATGTAAAGAAACGCCGCGTCGGAACGGGTTTTTGTTGTTGCCACGGAACGTGCAGGAATACGAAAAATTCAATACAGTATTAGCAATAGTTTTTTGCGAATATCTCGAAAACTAAAATCGAGCGGCGGTAACATGTATAGGAAAAAGTTGTTCAGAATGATGACCTTGACAACATATTTCAAGGTTATCAAATTGGTGAGAAAGCCCCTAATGTAAATAATTACCAACAATTTTATTAATTGTATCTGTTATATTTGAAATTAAACATTAAATTGTTTGTGTTTATGGACATGTTATTCTATTGACCACTTAAATCCTACAGTACTGTAGGAAGTCGAACCAGGAAAATCACGGTTTTTCGATCTGACTGGTCAACCGCTGACAAAATCGTCGTTCGATTCTCCTGGCTCGATTTCCAACACACCGTACTACACCTCCGAGAAAAGTTGCCGATCTCTCCCGGAGAGACGATAGGAGAGACACTTGTTGCTGTTGTACGCGAAATTTCGTGGGAGGAACGACGGAGATTAGGTTGTCGGCGAGTACACGCGAGTATAAAGGAGAGATAAATCACGAGCCGACAAAACTGAATGCTCGTTAATAAAGTCCGAGGAGAGTGTATAAAGCTGGAACGAGCCGATCATCCTCGATTATCGGCGTCTGTTATCGACGGCCGCGAGCCGCGACGCTGGTATTTGCATTGGATCGGTGATTAAGCAGGGGGCGGACTGGAAAACCGGCGGAGAGCTGTTTTTACGAGCGGTCAACGCTCCGCCGCGTCCTCCCATTCTGCCGTGGCTCCTCGTCACCCCCGGGCATCTTGATGTCATTCTACGTTCTCCGTTCTCCCCGCCGCTCGCCGAGTAATTAAAACGTAGTCAGGCTCTCTATTCGAGAGATCCCTTGACGGTGATTAAGGTTTCCTAACTGATGCGCGTACCCGGACTGACGCACTGTCCTGCATCGGTGTATCCGCGTTATTATTCGTCCGAGCTCGCTAGAAGGAGCGTCCGATTGCGAGAAAACTCTGGGAACGTTCGCGCGATCAACCGACGAGATAGCACGGTCGAGAGATGGATCTGTTCGCGACCCGGCTGCCATTTCCTTCGACCGCATTCCTCGGAGAATGCCGCTTTTTTTTCTTTCGTCGGCACTTCGAGAAGACGATTCCATTCGTCGACGCGATTAAAGTCCTTACATACACGTCCGGCTCCGACATTCGACAAAATATTGTTACCCAGGTGAGGCCGTCCACAACCGGCAATGTCTGTCCGATTTTCCTTCGAGTAGGACAGGCCATAACACACGAGAAAGAAAGGTTTTTATGGGCTCTACGACTCGGGTTGTCGACGAAACCCATGGTAACCCCTACGACTTCTCCGGTGAACTATCGATAGTTCTCCTTTACAACATTATGGTAACGAGAAACGTTCCTATTCAACTTGTCTAAAAATTCGGCCGGAAATGTATGGACATCGAAAAACGACGGCCGATGTCGGCCAGACATGTATGTAGCGACCTTTAACCCTTTCCACTCCAAATTTTATGTTTTTCCTTCTTTTTGTGAAGTCACACTTGACAAAGGAGTGCAAAGGGTTAAGATCCTTACATACACGTCCGGCACCTGCATCCAGCAAAATATTGTTAGCCAGGTTTAAGTGATACCGTCCATAATCGGCAATGTCCGTTACGCGGAAAACGCTCGGCCGGTGACGTTCGGTCTTTCCTCGATCTTCTCCCCTATCCGGGAATCCGTAGCGAAGGGAAGACGACTAAGCACCAGGGTACCGCGTGGCCACTTTGTTCAACGAGTTGATCGCGTTAACCAATTAACTCGGAGCGACAACCTCTGGATTCCAGAAATTCAAAGAGAGAGTCCGGTGGACCCGTCGTCCAGGGAGAGCCTTCCCGGAACGCGTTCTCGTAACGAGACTATCAGGCTAATAATAAAACGAGCGTTCGGGGTCCGGCGAAAACAAACCAGCTGACGGCCGATTCCACGGAGTTGTCCAACGCAACGCAACGCAAGAGAAACACTCGCTCGGAATCGTTCGATCGGCACGAACCCGAAGAAGCAGTGTTCGACGAGGTTCCCGTGCACTCGATATTCGGGCAACGTATTTAGAAAATGGCGGATAGCGTGCCTTGGGCCTGACGATTACTCAGGAATGAAGGGATACCGGTATCGCCACGCCAGAAACACGATCCAGCTGTAGCGAGAGCTGCTGGCGCCTTCCACACCCACGTTTCACGGCGCAAAGCCAGCCGATCGAACGCGGCGCAACTGTGTTCGAGGCCCGTTTGCTCGAACGAGAACCACGGAAGTCGTGTGCAGCGGCCAAGCGAATCGACAAATTGGATCGAGTAGAAAGCGGCGAGAGAGTGGAGGGGCCCGTTGTTAACGCGTCCGGCGTTTCGCGGTTTTTCGCGCGGCAATCGAGCCTGGCGAACGAGCGTGCTCGGGATAACTTCTCCGAAATAAATCTATTACGCGTTCGTGAGGCGAACCAGAGCCCCGGCGAACAACTGCTGTATTTTATACGCGTTACTGCACACGCGAATACTTTATGCACGTATTACGCGGAGCGTAATGCGAGTTTTATTGCGGTTACGCGTACCGGCCACTTTTCTCGGGCCGCTCGAGGCGGTCGCGTCGCGCGAGAACGCTAAGCCGACCACGAAACGGAGAGAGCTCGAGTTTAAACAAAACGATGATATACTGTGCCGAACGATATTAAAAAGCCCACCCCTCTACTCCCTTCCTCGCCGCACGGGATGCTGATGTACTGCGCGAAAATTGCTGCCTGCCGGGCCAGTTCTCTCTGCCAGCGACTCGCGAAACCCGAGGAATGAGTATTCATGCCGCGAATTAAAATTTCGTTAGCCTCGGCACGATCGGTCCGAAACCTTTCGAATCGCTGCGTAGATTATCATCGTCGACGGTAATAAACGTTAAACTAAGGCCTAACCTACGAATAATTGAATTAATTCGAAGAAACGTCGGGTGAACGTCTGCCGAATATACTCTCGCGAAACTCGGAGAAAGCGTCGCACAGAATGGTATTTGGCCGATCTAGCTGGCCAAAACTATTGCAACGTTATTTATGGTCTCAAGGTGATAATATTATATATAGTTGAATTCGTATTAAAAAAGATCAGCTACAGTATTATCCTATAAGAAATACATTTTAATAATTACAAAATTAAAGTGACCTTGATTAGATGTCGTAAACAAAATATTTTCGAAATTTTATATGTCCAAGCTTGTAGATGTCTGAACACTGTTCAACTTTTGTTCCAAACATTTTTTTAAACAAAATTGTTTTACATCATTTTTTATCTACCTCACTGTAGGAGTCCAATGTCATGAAGTAATTTTCGGCAAACTCTAGCTTCTCGTTAATATCTAAGTCATTTTGGAACTTCATCACATCGAATATTTCTTTACGAGTTTTCCTAATAACGTCAGATGGCCGTAGCACAACAAAAAATACTGTTACATGTAAAATAATCACTTTTTGCACTTTTGGGCTTTAAATACTTATAAACAAAAAGTTAGTCCGAGGTGGTGCGTAAATTAATATTTTGTAGAAAGTACATACCGTATACTCTCACTACTATAATAAAAGAAAACCCTATCGAACCGTACAGAATGACAAAACACATCAAAGATAAATGCATTTCAGTAAAAAATGTAAAAGTAAGGACACGTTTTTAACCATTGATAACACATGTTATTAACAAGTAATAACTTCCAATTTATCTATAAAAATAAAGGTTGTTACCTGCTATTACAGAATCCATTGTCAAGTATTGATTTTTAGTACACAACCCAAAAATGTCACGAACTCTGTGAACACTTCTTTCGCAGTATGAACAGTTCTAACGAACACTCGAGACAACGTACGATTGCCGACTAGCCATTGCAGTTATCTTGTACGGTGAGGACCGATAAACAATGTGGTTTTTTTCGTAGGACTACCTGACTTTCCCAATATACTATCATTGTTTACCTGGGCTAATTTGGAAAAATGGACTTTCGGCCAGCTAGATCGACCAAATACCACTCTGAGCGTCGGTTGCATCGTTCTAAGAGGATGCGGCGACGATGGAATTCTAGCGGATCTCGTGTAAGTCGGGCTTACGTGCCGTTTCCGGGACTTCCGAGAAACCAGCCGGAAATGACAATAAAAATAATCACTTGAACAAAGTGAATCCAGACTCTCTACCGACCACCGCGTGTACCCGTTACCGGGACGCCGTTAATGACACCTAATTACTTTCCACCGCTCTGCGCAGAAACGCCGCTCGATTTCGAACGGTGCCGCGGAGCTAATTTGCCCGCGGAGCTGCGTTAATTAGTCCGAGCGCGCTGATTGTCATTGGTCCTGATAATTATGCAACAGAAAAAGAACGAGAACCGCGCGTTCTCTCGAAGCGGGAACAGAACGGGAAACGCGTATCGCGGCTCCGTTCGTCGTTTCTTCATCTTCGTGGTTCTCTTATTCTACTAGTACGTACGATTCTATCGTTGCCGGTCAGATTCAGTTGTAAAACCGCGCTAACGACGGGAAGAGGATAATCTTGGCTCGTTCGGCCATATGGGTTCGCCGCTGGAAAATGATCGACATGCTTTCCAGCCTCGGCAAAGCCGCGCGCCCGGTTTTAATGTTGCTCGCGATCGATAATTCGAGGAACGCTGCGGCCAGATGACACGGATTGATACGAGCGATCGCTAGCCGATCAACTATTTATCCGTGTTAACGTCTGGTGGAGTGTACAACGAAATGCACGAAACACATGGAGGAGAGCAAATGGTCTTTCTTGACCTGAAGTGTATTGGCTAGTCCTTGCCAGTCTACCGAGCCAGCCACAGCTCACGGCTCCTCTCTTCATCAAATCATTTCGTGTAGTTGAAATTCAATGTAGCAATAATAAAGTGTCACATTGTGTTACGTGCGAAAAATTTTAATTAATAACTGATACATGTTGATTCCATCTGATTCCAGTGGAGATTAAATAAACATTTAATAAACATTGTTGATGTACACCGACAATGTACACGAAACAATGCACATGGACAGCACTGGCGTACTATGGTCTTTTAGATCTACCTGTATTTTATTGCAGACCTTTCCCTTGCCATAAAAGGACCTGCTGGAAAATTTTCTTGATGCCAAAATCCTCAAGATGTTAAATTCATTCATCCATCAAACCATCAACTTACTATATTATTATGGCTAAAGTATAGAGAGCATTAGCTCTAGGAAGCTTTTATGCAATCCATGCTTAAATTGCAGGTTTTAACCTGAACCAAAAAAAAAACGGTTCGTCACTCCTAGATCAGCCACAGTACAGCGCGTATCACGTCATTCACTCATTTGTATATTAAGTCTAATAAAGTGTATCTCACTTACATATCTCACTTACAAATAACCAACAAACATAAAGTCCAGATTTAATTTTCCAATCTCGTCATTCCAACACACCTTCTATGCGCTATACCAGTGGCGCACCCAGTGGTGGGAGCAGGGGGCCAAGTCCCTCCCAAGAGAAAGGAAACAAAACCCTGGAAAATTAGCTAATCTGTAGAATAGCTGCTTCCTCTCCGATTTCGATGATTTTTGGATATGTTATATATAAAACTAACCATTTTGAACAACTTTTCCCTATACATATAAGGCATACCTCACTTAGGTTCCGACATATTTGCAAAAACTGCCGATACTAGACACTGAATTGAATTCTGCCTACTGTTATGCGTCTGTGGCCGTGTACGTGTCAGTATTAGTGCTCCCGTGGTCGATTTTTTTCTGTTCACAAACAATAGTGCTCTAGTATCGGCAGTTTATTGTTTATTGCACATGATCGCAGCGCCACTTCGGTGACACGTCGCTAAAAAAAGGTGATTTTGTTCAACTTGTCCCCCTCCCAAGATTAAATCCTGGGTGCGCCACTGCGCTATACACTCGATGATCTGTGATTCGCAGCGACAACGAAACGAGGAATTCGTACTTTGTCGGTGGGAGTCTGCTATCCGTCGAATCGAGTCGCTTCGTCAAGGGTCGCGGTCTCACGAGATGCGGTTAACGCTGTTCCACGAACTGGAACTCGGTTCTCCCGTGAACTAGTGGGAGAGTTTCGAGAGCGCGTCCTTTTCATGAAAATTTCAGCCGCCGCGCGCGGCTCGCCCGTGTATCTCCACTGACGATCGCGTCAAATAAATCCAATTCCTCCGTGTCTGGTGCTTTTTTTTTGCGCGCGCTCGCGTTCGCGAGAAAGAAAAGGTTTAATGTTTACGAGCCACATAAAAACGTCGATACCACCGTCTGATAACGTCGTTTGCTGCACGCTCGAGGGATTCGAAACTCGTTAAGTCGTGCCTCGCGTTCCCCCGCGATCGTTACGATGGTGTGCGTATGTCTTTCTTAATAACTTAACTCTCTCTCTCTCTCGAATCGCAATAAAAGACAGTCACTACATTGTGAAATCCTGAAATCAGGTTTCCCAACGGAGTCGCGTAGATCCGTGCGACCATCTGGCTGGAAACCGATTGACCGAAAACGCATCGTACCATGGACAGGATAAGACCTCCTCAAACGCCTTCGAACATCCCGTGTCTAAGGCAGGGCCCGCTAGATAGTCTTACCGATGAGTCCTCTAACGGGTCTAGGACGAAACACCTCCTTCTATTCCTCTACTATTAGAAATTCCTAATAGCAAACATTGGTCTCGAACTGAAATAATTCAAACAAATCGGAACGTTTGGGTATCCTCACAAAATTGCTTCAGTGTGTAGAATATGATCGAACCGTACCACCGATAAAATCAAATCCTATCTAATATCTTAATATTTTACGATCGATATAAAAAGAAAAATTATTTAATAGCAAACGTTGGTCTCGAACCAGATGATTCCACCATGAATCTAAACGTTTGGGTAATCGTACTAGCTATTTGTGTGTAGTATATAATCGCACCGTCGCGCCGATAAAATCATTTCTGATTTATTATATCTTAATAATTTCGATCGAAACAACAAAAATCCTCGAGGATAAGACAATGTTACGAAACGGAGAAATTCTTACGAATACTTTCGCGTAACCGACCGCGAACTCGCCAGTCCCGGCAATTATCGCATACTACCGGGCACGTCCAGTAATTATCATCGGTCGTTTATCCGCATCTACGCGAAGATTATCGCGGCGTACCGCGAGGCAAGGGCGCGCGAACGGCCGAGAAACAGCAACGGAAGGCAGCAACATCGAGGCAACGAAGCGTTTCTCTCGACGTACGTATATCCACCAGGTTTCCCTTCGCCCTTCTTCTTCTTCCGTCGGTCTCTCTCTCTCTTTCTTTCTATCTGTTTCTTTCTCCGTCTCCTTCCCCGGCGGAGGATCCTCCGAAGGATCTCGGAAGGGCTCGCGGAGAGTCGGAAACTGTGCTGGCTGGCACACACGAAGTCGAAAGAGGCTTCGCAGGTAATTGCTAGGCCGACGGGTCGATAATGAGCCTTGGCTTCGGGGAACCGATTACACCCGGCCCAAGCCAAAAGCAAAGCCAGAGCCGAGAGCCGGAGAAGAAACGGGAGGATGAGGAGGATATCCCGAACGGAGGGAGAAAGTTCAGAAGAAGGGAACGAAGGGACTTGGAGGACGCAGCGTCGCTCGAATCTTCTGTAGGTCCACCGGTGCTCTCGATAATCCCAGAAACTTTCCAAAATCGAATCGATCGTGAAAAGATTTTCCACGGATTTCCGGCTCCACTGGCCACGAAGTATCGAGCACGGGGCGCGACAGGAATATTATCCCGTTCGAAATGGTATTATTATTAAGAATATATTATAACGGAACGGCCTATAACGGTGTTCGAACGAGGCGGGTGCTGGTAGAAACAAGAGTTGAGGATATAACCGACGTAACGTGAGATTGGAAAAACGACGAGGATCTATTCTATCGGGAAAAGATCGTGGCTAATTGCTAAATTATCAGCGACAAGCTGTCGATGATAGTCGATCGGCCTGCAGGAAGATAGAGAGGGACAAAGAACGAGAAGTAGAAGAAGGAGGAGGAGGAGGAACGGGCAGCTCTTCCTGTAGCGTGCGATGAAACCTGCCTAGATCTCTCGCTACCGGGATGAGAGGTAGGTGATCTAATTTCCCGCGCAGTCGTGCAGAAAATGATCCAGCCCGCGATTACGAAACGGCTTCCAGTCTTCGCCGGGGGCAACACCGAGGCGCCGTTTTTACCGCTCTCTTTTCGTTTCCATGCACCGTGTGTAATAATCGCGCCGCTAACGTTGTCCGCTTCCCGTGGAACGAGCCGCGACGGCGTTCCATTCCGCGAGCGGAAAATTCTCGGTCAAATCTGTCCGGCGGTGTTCCGCTTCTTCGATTCACCATTTGCTCCGATCGAGATCCATTGACCGATGCATTAAACCGTTGATTGCTGCTTCGTTAAAATCGCCGAGCTCGCCAAGAAAATTTATAGACTGTTCGAATTCGTAGCGGAGGAACGGCGCTCCGGATATCGATCGAATCGGCTCGAACGATTGGTCTATTCGATTAATCGACGAGTCATTCCGACGGACACAACAACGTCCACCAAAGGAATTGCGAATACGGTTACACGAGCATAGTATCGAAGCGGCGAGGCGAGACGAGGCAAAGCGAGGCGAGGCGCGGCGCTGCTCCTTCGTGGCCTCGAGGGGGCCGCAGGTCCCGCAATTAACATAATGAGGTAGAAAACGTAGATATTAGCGCGAGGTTAGTTAATAGTGCACTTATCTGGACGTACGTAAATAGTTCGTGGTCGGCCGAGTCTCGCGTACACCGCGAAGGAAATTTCTCCGCTCGCGGCTTCTCGTTTCCTTTCTTTCCGTTCTCTGTCGACGACGCACCAGCCGGGAGACCGGAGGAGCTCCCGAGGATCGGCCGTAAATCAAAAGTGACAGAATCGGACTCTCATCTGCATAATCTGCTTATTTTATTCCGCGCACGTGCTCCCGCCGAGCCGTAAATGTTCGGTGGCTCGTTTGCTCCGTGCAAATTATTAATCGTGTATACATAATTCTAGGAAAGACAAGGCGCGACTAACTCTCGCCGCCTTTCCGCCGATTTCGGTATTAATTAAGAATAATAGCTTAATAAAGTCGTGGCTCGTTTCCGGAGCGTTACGCGAGAAAGAATTCACGCCGCGCGACGACCGAGAGGCGTCGTTTGTCGCCTTGTTGGACGGGCCCTGTTACGCGGCGCTGTTCTTCCTCGGTTTTTTCTGCTCGTTTTCTGCGATAACGGGACCCGAAACCGGCCGGTATCGTCGCCGTCGAACACGAGGACTCGATGTCTTTATTCCGGCACGGCTCGGCATGGGCGCCTCTTGTAATCTGCAACAGCTGCAACGATCGGTCGTGGTCGCGAGAGATCGTTCGCATCTGGCGCACGCGCGGCCACTCCGATTTCTTAGCCGGTGGGCAATCGTGTCGGGACGATTGTCGGCAACGGAACCGAACGAAACCGAGCCGAACCAAACAGGAAATCGTGGACACCTAAGCGACGGTGACGACCCCGTGTTCACGCGAAACCAGGCTCGGGGGCAGAGATACTAACCAACGCCTAATCCGAACCGTAACCCGGCTTACGAAGCGCGGTTACTGTAACCCGCAGAACCCTGGAGGAATGGTTCTCAAGTAGCAGCTAGAGCGGGTTAACCCGCTCGGAGCGGGTTACGCATTTCAAACCGTACTCGGTTACAAGAACTGGGAGCCTACCTGGGAACCTATTTAGCGTGTACGAACTAGAGCTGTGACTTATGAGATACCCGGGTAAACAAGAATTACCCGCATACCCGGGTATCTCATGAATACACTGCGGATCTTTGTGCAAAATAAAAATTGTTTGCATCAATAGGAAGAAGCAGACGATATATTACGATTACTTATTCTCTTGAACGATTTTAATAAATTTAAATTAATATATCAACGTTCTTTTAATTTCATTATTGTTTTAAATTGCACAAAATCATTTATGACTTATGTCTCATGAGATACCCAGGTAGTTTTGCTCTACCCGGGTAAAAGTCCGAGCTCTAGTACGAACTGAATACATAATAGATGCAAGAAAATAATATAATATAATATTAAAGCACAGAAAAATATGTAAAAAATAAAATTTCACTCTCTTCTATAATAATGTTGCAACCGTCAATTCGTATACTGAATTTCATGTTTTTTTTTCTTTAGACAGGACTGGCCTGCGAGGTTGAACTTGAAGGTTTGAAAAGATTCCTTGAGCAAGTGCTCACTACCCTTTTAACATGAGAATAATTAGTATTAATTAGATGAGTATTGAGGATTTAGGTTTGACATAGGTCAAATGAGGGTTACGCTCGCAGAAGCGATGTCTCTATATTTACAAAAATATATTCAAACGATGTATCACGGTAATAAATTGATTGTACCTTACAACTCAATGCATATATTTTTTAAGTATTATATTAATATTGAATATTATTCCATATTAATATTGTCATAATTAGTAGACAGTAAATTTATCGTAAATATCCGCTACATCTAAGAATCAGTATTAGCAACCCGCTTTGTAAGAGCGGGTTAACCAGGTTAACCGTACAACGATGTCTTCCGTAACCCAACCGGGTTAACCAAGCGGGTTACTCGCGGGTTACAAGAACCGAACCCGGTTACGGTTAGGATCCCTGCGGGGGAGACAGCAACTATTTGCAGGTGCAAAGTTCACGCGACGCTCCCGAGTAAACCGCTAATGAGGACTCTCCAGCCGTGCGTACGCTACGTGTGCGCGACGCGTGTAGATTTTCTGGGGGACAGGTTAATTGGATCCGCTGGCCGGCCGGCCGGTGTTATGGCGTGCTTTTTCATGTCCGTTCCATTCTATAATTCCCATCAGCCCGCGGACAATGTAACCAACAGTTATTCAGAGCGACGCGAAACGCCTTGTCGAAGCTTTCAAAGTCGACCGCCCTCGTTTTCTCAATTAACGATAGAGCGAGCACGGCACGGGGACGCGTACGCGATGTAAACACGTAATTAGCCCGCCTTCCGTACACCGGCGTGGACCCGTTCCTGTAATTTCAAGATGCCTCGATACGTGATAAAAAGGAACGCGCCGCGCAACGCCGGCTCGACAACCTTGTTGCGGCGTGCTCCAACGTTCGAGAAACGATCGCCGGCCGTGTCACGATGGCTTTATAAACGATAATTCCATGTAGATTGGTCCCCGGGACCTTTGCGAGTTCTCCGGACCGCGTAAAAAATGTGTGTTCTCGAAATGAAATCTCGAGAAGGACCCAGGGAATAGTTTCTCGCCAGGTTCGAGAACCTGGGACCATCGAATTCGGTTCCCGCGAGCCGAGACCCCGGGTATACGCGGTATACCCTTCTCTTTGCTCGTTTCTTTTTCCTGTCGGACTTAGACATCCCTAGTGGCGCCTCTCTCAGGATATAAATTAATTAGATTTGTGTGGAGGTGTGTCAGCGGTGTGCCGGCACTGTGTTTCTTGCCCTTCGACCGTCTGCTCTGCCGCGTTTCAACTCGACCGAATGGCCTACTCTCCTCTCCGCTACCTACAGACAGTTTCACAAGCACCAAATTATATATATATATACATATATCCGTGTTCCTCGATACGAAACCTGGCTACGTTTTTTTTCTAGTAGATCGCTTCAAAAAGTTCCTCTACCGTTTCCGATCTCACGAACCTACGACCAGCTACGTTAAAAAAAACAGAAACCTTTTTTCGGCTGTAGATCACGAAAACTCTTTTCCCCTCGGGACAATAATATTTCTACGCGATACACTCGTTCGATTAGATAACCAGGTGAGTGTCGCGTGCACCTTCCATCGGCCAACATTTGTTAGGAACACGGGACAACACCTTTGGAACGGCGTGTACACGTCCGCAGGTAGGTCTGCGCATAACGCATGATGTATGGTGGGCGTGAAACGGGCGTAGCAACATAGTAACGTTTGCTATATCGGCCACAACTGTCTAGCAGCACTCTCTCTCTCTCTCTCTCTCAACGAGTTCTGCGACCGGATCTTCCTCGGATGGCTCTAGAATTAACTGGCGGGGCTCTCCGATATCGATCTCCGAGTAAATTTTACACGATCTTTAAACGAAGGAAAAATGATGAGCAGCCTGGACAGAGGGCGAAAGTGAGTAGAACGCTCGTCGGTGGTCGTACGTTAACCCTTTCACGAGCAGCTATCATCGGTCTCAGAGCAACCCTTCGTCGCAGCTCAACTATTAAAAAGTTCGGAAACGTTAAGCTTTCTCGTTGATCGGTGGATGACTGTGTTTGTCGCAACCTGCGGATTCGCACGATACATCTGGTCGACGAAGCTCGATAGAGCAACCGCATCTAACTCCTTTCATTATGCATAATTACGTGTAACGAGCTCGATTATAGCGGGGAAAATCGCGGAACCCGATATGCCGCTAAACGAACCGGTCGATGCGCCGACTTGTACGAAATTGTTCGCGAAACATTATTCCAGTTCCACCGCGATTATTTCGAGTCCGCTGTAGCAGGGGTCTCGTTAGAACGTCGACGACCGGTGACTATCAGGCGAAACTTTCGTGGAAAGACTTACGTTTATGTTACCGAGGTGACTCGGAGGGCTGACACCCCGGCGGCCCCCGCCGCCTCCGACATCCGCGTCCAGCTTGCCGGCTCGATCGATCCCGTGGATCTCAAAGAATTGCGTGGCACGAAGGACAGAAAACGAAGACGTTGCTCGATCCTCAGAACTCAGGTCTGTCGGAACACCGTGGTCCGCACTGAACAAGCACAGACACTGTGTCACAGGTTTCGGCCGGTGTCCTGCCAACAAGATTCAGAAACATTCTTTACGCGACGCGCGCTGCATCGTCGCTCGCGAACAGACTCCTACGAGAGAGCGTGCAGGGTGAATCGATAGCGAGGAGAGGGTTACGAGCTGTCCGAGTTTTGTACCGAAGCGCGCCAATTCCAGAGGGCTCTAGAACGAGCACACACACTGACCTGTCAGCACACTGGTCGAAAAACACAAAGTACCGGCGACGGTAGACGAACGATTCAGGTGGGTGACACGCGGGTCTCGCGGGTACAGATTTGTCCCGTGTCCGTCGACATGTCGCGGGCAACGATCGAAACCGACAGATCTTCCTCGTGGCTGTTCCGAAAGGGCAAAGGTGTGGGAATGTGCGAATTTCTCGGTTATTTCGATGATCCGTGAAGAGATCCCGTGCGATCGTGGTTCGCGAGCTGACAGGCGGGAATCGGGAACGGATCGACTGGGTTTCGAGACCGGTCTCTCGATCGGTGGCGTGCGCACCGCCACGAACCTGTTCGCCGGTTTCTCGTGTTTATCGACGACGTCGCGTCGGCGCGTGCATACGCCGCGATTCGGCTGGTTGTAGTTGGTTACGGCGAGGATCGTGGCATTCACGAGCGCAAACAGAGCGGTGTCGACGACGACGGCGAGCACGACGACCACCGCGACGAGTCGGCGTGTTGCGTATCCGCCTCAAGGGCCGTCCGTCGCAGACGCATGCTCGCGGCACGTTGCAGCCTCTCGCACTGACCGCGCGTAACACGTAAGAGAGAGCCGTGCACCGTGCACTTGTCGTCTCTGTTTATCTCCCTCTCTCGTGCTTCTCGCGCTCTCCCTCTCTGTTGTTCTTCGGTGCTCTCTCTCTCTCCCGGTCCCTCCCTCTCCCTTTAATCAAAGCGGAGTGTCGGTCGTGGTTCTCAGCGCGGGCTCGTCGTCAGGGTTCGCGCGCGGGTTCGCCCTGTTCGCGGTTCCTCTCCTCGTAGTTTACGTATTCGGTGCACTCGACGGACACGGCGGACACAACGAGACGGCCGGGACTCCGTCGCTCTGTCGACTCTCTTTGAATCTCTTGCGCACTAACTTCGCGGCTATCCGCGGTACTCGAGCAGGGAACGTTGAACGCGAGCTTGGAATTGCCCTGGCGCCACCCCTCCTCCCCTCCAACCCTCCCGCCTTCCTTCGCCTCTTTGCCTTGCCGCCCTGCCAAGCCACCTGATCGTCTTCCACCGTGAACACGGCGCACCACGGGGCTTCGCGTTGTGCCTCCTCTGCCTCGTCCCTCCCTATTTTTCCCTATAATTTGCTCCGCGGCTGCCTCTTTTTGTTTTATTACGTTTTCGTACCCCTTCCATTCCCCCCCCCCCCCCTCCGCCGCCCACCCTCCCCCTCTACCGCGTCACCGTCTTGCTCTCGCGCCTTCTTTTCCCGTCTCCTCGATCCTCTCCCTTTCTCCGTTGCCCATCTAGCTTCCCCTCTGCCTCTATCTTCGCGTCTGCCTGTCTGCCTCTATCCTGGCGGCCCCGGCCGACCTGTGTCTGCCTCTCTGCTTCTCTACGCGCCAGCCATGAATCCTTGCCGGGGCTACAGGGCTACGGCGCGCCGCCCCCTTAATAGGGCTACGCGGGCTTTTTCCATTCACCGTACAGCCATCTCTTGGCAGGAATACGAATGAAACTGCCCGACACAGTGCCGTACCCGGCCCCAACATTTCCCCTCTCCCGATCACGATTTTACTTACCACTGAAAACCCGCCCCGAAGAGCAAGGGATGATTCCACGGGTGTCCTCGATTCGAGTTTGAGAAGATGATCCGATGCGATGGAAGGGAGTTTTTTCGGACGGTTCCCGCGGAATGATAGTTTCTTTTCTTCCACGCAATGGAAACACCTGCCAGGTAGGAAATCATCGCGAAGGGCTGGATTCTTAAGGACCTCGAACTCGCATTGTACTCCTTGGGCGGGACTCGCGACGTATCGTATGACAGGAAGACGTCGGGATGGAATCCGAGATATATACGACAAGGGGATGATGATTCGTTATTATGTGAATTTTCACGGTAAATTTTCTACGCCACGACCCGCACCCATCGAATTCTCGTTCGTTCCGATCGCACCCACCCCTCCCCCTTTCAGGGTATTAAACAACACTTTGATCTCTTGGTTGTCGAGCAACCTACGTCAGAGGTCGTGCATTTTTATTTTTGGAATTCATGACTGATACATGCACCTAAAGTTAAGTAATTTACAAAAATACATATATTGTTGTCTACTGTACATTTTACTGTTATGGGAGAAGAAATGTATACTTGAATATAAGCGTGATTTACAAAAAATATACAGTTTTATTTATAGATTTGACTAATTGCCAGAGAAAGAGTATATACCTTTTATACATGATTTACAAAAATATACAGTTGTTTCCTATGCACATTATTTGGAAATTGACTAATAGAGAAGGAAATGTACAAAAATACGCAGCTGCTTTCTGTACATTTGACTATCACTAGAGAATAATATGTACGTAAATGTAAACAAAATGTACAAAAATACGCAGCTGCTTTCTGTACACTTGACTATTACTAGAGAAGAATATGTACGTAAATGTAAACAAAATTTACAAAAATACTTATACAACTGTTTTTGATGTGCATTTGACTATTACTAATACTGTCAAGAAACCGGTCGAGATATTTCGATTACGTACAATGTACAGCGTTTAACACTAGGTTTACGAATCTCCAGAAATAGAACATTTTCCAAGTTATTTTATAAACATAACATTACGTATCTAATTTTTTGGCCAATTTTTCAATATAATATCTACTCAAAGAAATAAATTTGGTAAAATCATTTCTCGTAGAAGCACACCTATGCAATCTTAATTTAATCTTAATTCCTAATATATATAATCTATAATGTATATATACAAATATAATTTTAATTGCAAATTAAAAGTATTAGAACCCGCCAATTCAATGAGTTTCGTGAACCTAGTGTTAAAACCTTGGAATCAGATAAAATCTAAAAAAATAGGTGAAGTATCGATGGCAATATTCGCGCGTATACTTGTTTCAAATCATGTTGCACTGACCACCGATTGGCTGATACGTGATCTGCGTGGTCACTACGGGTACGGAGTTCTCCTTGTCCGCCTCCTTCTTGTTGGAACTCTTTCTCTTCTGGTTCTCGTGAGTTTTCACGTGTTTCGTCAAATGGTCGCTCCTCATGAACTTCTTGGTACAAGTCGGACAAGTGAACCTCTTCTCGCCGGTGTGCGTACGAAGATGACGTTGCAGCTCGTCGCTTCTGGTGAACCTTTTGCCGCAGAACACCCAGTTGCATACAAACGGCCTTTCGCCGGTGTGCCACCTGAGATGCGCCTTCAAATGAGAGGTTTTCCCATAGACTTTACCACAGCCGAGCACGTGGCATATGTGCTGCCTCTTCCCGTCCACGCCGAATTGTGCACCGGTATCTGTTATGCAGTTCGGGCACCTGCATCTGGTGCACTTCCTTCCAGATCTACCGGGTTCCTCGACAGTTAGCAAATGATGTTCTGCCGGCGGCGTTGGCGGCCATTGATAATGAGGATCTTGGGGACTCGGTGGAAGATTTTGTGGAAGAGTCGCTTGAAGATCCGGCGGGCTCGGTGGCAAAGGATAATGCTGGATCAGCTGAGGTTGTGGTAAATGATTCTGAGGACCCCAGGATGCCGAGCTCGTCGGCATAGCGGACATGTTGTAAGCCGGTGCCGTCATCGGCTCTGGAAGGTGACCATAATTCGTAGATCCTGGATACCAGTAGCTCGAATGGTTGGGCTGCAAGTGATGACTGGCCAGCGACGGGTTGTAGGGCTGATAATGAGTGGACGGCCCTCCGTAATCCATCGGGGGCGCCTGATGCATCGGCATCGGCATCGACGCCATGCCTGGCATCGACGACATCGTCGGCATACAGATCTGCAATTACGAACAAGAATATTTACCGAACAATTCCAGAGACCGTACGTCCCCAAACCCAACATTCACGCGGACAGATATCTCAATCTAGCTTGTCAAAAAAAAAAGAAATAAAGAAATTGCAGAACGGTCATCACTTTTCAATATCCGTTCCCGACACTACAATTTTGTGGCTTTCGATACGGAGTAAATCTTTAAGCGAGACGCGTTATTAACTGACCTGTTGATACTGCATCACTTGAACCATCACTTCACTTGTCGAATGATCACGATCGATTTTTCCTTGGTCACTGATTATTCTTCAGGCTGAGTTGCGTTCGACGGCACGTGTATAACGAAACGGGAATAATCCTGGCTGTTGCTGACACTGAGACGTGCAAACGAACACAACGACAAATTTGTGAAGACGAATGCGAAGACGTGGACACGACCGGATCGGAGCGTGCGCGGCTCAGAACGTTCGCCAGATAATTGCTGGTTGCCGACCGTGTCGCCTCGGTTTTAATAACCGAGTGGACAAGGAACCGGCGAAGAAGGGAGGAGGCTGAATGCTCTGCCGGCTTACCCTGTAGGAGGTGGGGATAGACCCCAGCGAATCCTGCTGGCTGCTACGCATGCGCTTTCCCCACCATCCACTCATAAATCAACCCTGCGTTCCGAGGATCGAGGATCGAGGCTACGCACCTTTTGTGGTCGTCCCTGGGGGCTGCCTCCTACCACCGAGGAAAGACTTCGTCGATGCAACGGTACTGTTCTTCCAACAGCACCTACACTTTTTACAAATCGCCATCTTTTACAACCGGCAAACAAAATCCTCCCAGGTCTAATTCTTTACATGTTACTTTACCAACCCTTACACAGTTCCTCACCCTGTTTCCCTTCCTCGGCCTTACAAGTTATACAGACGCGATTTATTCTTGCAAATCGAAACGCTCGGATTCGAAATAATTCGAAACACATTAAACAGGAGGAAGATGTAAGGTTTAATTACTAATTGTTTACAAGTTACTTTACCAACCCTTACACATTTCTCCACCCTGTTTTCCTACCTCGGCCATGCAAACTATACAGACGCGATTTATTCTTGCTAATCAAAACGCTCGGGTTCGAAATAATTAGAAACACATTAAACAGAAGGAAGATGTAAGATTTAAGATTACGATGCAGGTCCGATGTGGATTCGTTTCTCTTAATTACGGGACGACAATTCGCCCAAAGATTTCTTTCCCCATCGTCGTTTCACGATTCGACCTCCCAAGATTCCAAGCAGCGGTCCAGCTAGGCAATAATTATCAGTGGAAACGTCGTAACCCGCAGCAGGAGTAAGCGTAATCGTTTGGTTTTAATTGGAGAATAAGACATTCGAGTTTAATTAACGGTCCTGCGAGAACCCGTGGCGATCCGCTTCGAAACGCGAGCGCTGGCTATTCGCGCCGCGACGTAATTACGCGATAACGAATCGTGGGTGTTGCGTCGCGTGAAGCAACTACGGTTCATGTACTCGAAAAAGAGTCATCCAACCTTTCCAATTTCAATCTCGACTACGAAATTTCGATTAAAAAATTTCTTTTAGCGAACGCTTCGACAGGAAAGAGAGGAACAACCAATGTAAGAATTCGTCGAATCTTGAACAAACGCGAGGCTCAGGGGTGAAATGAGTAAATGGAGAATTTTCACGGTGTTTAGAGGTGCTTTAAGAAACGACTCCAGGGATGGAAATTTGCAAAGACGAATGCAATATTAAATAATAAAAAAACATTTATTTATAAAAAAAAAAAATAATTACATTAAAAAATCACCGACACAGTTTTCACCGGCAACGAAATTAACCGACACGAGTTTGACCGACAACGCATTTAACCGACAACGATATTAGATTCGTTGCCGGTCAAATTTGTTGTCGATCAAATCCGCTGTAGGTTAAAGGCGTTGTCAGTTACATTGGTTGTCGGTCAAATCTGGAGTCGGCGAAACGTTGTCGGTGAAAACTGTGTCGGTGATTTTCATAGGACCCCTGTGCGGCAGTGTGGTAAGACCGTGTACGAATTTTTTTGGAAATATTAGTCTTGCAAATTGGTCTTGCCGAAACGCGGTTACAGATGTTTCGACACCGGGAGAGGAACAGGAGGAGTTTCCGGAAAAATGTCGCATCCCGGGGGAATCGATCAACCGCGTGGGAGTAGTGTTTACGGGTGGAGCAATTTACCCCTGACCGAGACGTTAAGCGGCTTATTAAGGGACAATGGCCGACTCGAAGAGAGGAAAGCAAGGGTTGCTCTGGGCGGGCCCCCACCTTTCACCCTTCCGTCCGCGAGAGACATCTTTGCAAGATTAACGACGATGCCCGTTGCTGCAACGCTAGCAGACATTCGCTCGGACATGTGTCAACCAGCACTGTCCAATTTCCATGGTTTTCCTGCTTCTGGCTGGACCGATGCTTTCGATGAATTTGACAAACAACGACAAGCCCCCTGAGAGTCCGCTTGTGGTCGTTGGAAAATATTTCGGAAGATCGATGATCCTTCCACCGTCTCTCCTCTCTCTCTCTCTCACTCTCTAACAGCAACGCGCGCACGTGACGCAGGATCATGTTTTCCGAGTACCGGAACTTGATTATCCGCGTCCGGTATGCGCGTTCGAAGCGACGATCATTCGAGAAATGTTTTGTTTTCATTAGGAAATCTCTTATGAGAGTTATTACATACAACATGATGTACATTACAGAGTATTACAGAGTGCAGTGTTTGACGAGGTCGTTAGTGTGTGGACTTTAGACTAACGAGACTAGACGAGTCTCGAAGGAAATTAGAATACGGAAGGATGAAGAGATGAAGAAAGGTGCAGTTAGAGAAAAGATAGAAAATTGTAACAAGAATATGTATATTGAAGATATAATAGTATGACTAGTGTTCAAAAACTACAGTTACTTTTCACGGCATAACGACTCCGAGCCTTGTCAAGTGATTTTAGTTAAAAATATAGTTCAGTTATTATTATATCGACTTTTTAACCTTTTCTTCAATCCCGTCTCCTGCGTTTACTTAACTAGAGTTTACAACAACTACGGATACAAAAGGATTGGAGATTTTGAAATTGAGAGAATAGATTAACAAACAGTGCTGCGAAGGAGACAAAGGAATTAGATAACGGATTTGACAGAAGGATAAAAGGATACGATGGCACACGTGCTTTCGTTATTCGTTACTTTCGATATCGATACGGCGACGCTTACACATTCAATCGATTTCTTAGCCGGTTGTTGTCAAACTCGAACAGCTGAGATCGTTGCCGAGGCGAAAATATCGAAACGCGACAGTTCTTGTGCCTCATCTCGAAATAAAATAGGTGGGTTAATCGTCCGGAATCGATAAGCTGCTGAACAATAATCCACTCGTGGGATTGGGAACAGATAGTGGACGCTCGTAGATAATAAGTATTTAAAAAGCCTATAATATACACTCGAGAATATGTTCATATACAATTATCTATCTATCTACCTATCTATATGAATAAAAGTTAAATGTTGTTCGTGATAAGCGCATCACTTGAGAACGGTTGAACCGATTTGGTTAATTTTTTTAAAGAAATGTTCGCCATAGTTCGAACGAGGTTTTCAAGGAAAAGTTATTCGGAAAAATGGAAAATTTGGGAGAACATGAAAGTGCTTTTTTCCATGGGATTTTTATATGCGTAATTAAAACGATCACAAACAAAATTGAAAAGACAGGACAACGTATGTCGGGTCAGCTAGTTGATAAATAAAAAATGCGTGAGAAACATTGTCGTTAGAAGCGTCTGTAATTGTATCAGTGAAATGGGAAAGATTTTGAAGAGCCACGCGAGACAAGTGGCTCGCGGCAGATAAGAAAGGCCCTCGTCAACCGGTCAGATAATCGAAGCAGAGTTCTGTGGAAGCTGAGCAAACAAGATTTCAGTAGATCGCGCGATACGGTTCTTTCTCGAATCTACGGAGCGTCGATTAGGCAGTTGATCGTCCGAGACGAGCAGCATCCTTTGGAAAAGTTATGTCGGTCGCGCAAAGTGTACCAATTCCGTCCCGGTTTCTGCACCAGCAGTTTGCCGGGTACCTGTGCAGGGATGCTGCTGTTCAGGCAGCTTCCATTGTGCTCCTGCCGTGACGTAATAATGCTGGCTATCTGGTACGGATAGGTAGCGCTAAAGTGTCGTCACCTCGTCCTGCCAATGATTGCTTTACAGCTACCATCACCCGAGACTTTGTGTTGGCGTGCCGCTCTCACCGGGTTCTAACTGTGCAGAGAGCATTGTGACTTTTGACCGACTCTGTTCCTGGAGCGAGCTGGGCCAGTCGTCTTGTATGGATTTACGGCTCGACGTGAACGACAAAGCTCACCGAGAACCTTTCGACTCCTGGTGGACGTTATCACGTGCTCCCGTGTATCCGAGTGATCGTCGCGGGTTCCTCCACGCTTTGATACGTCTTTGCAAATTTCCACCCCTGGAGTCGTTTCCCAAAGCACCTCTAAATACCGTGAAAATTCTCAATTTACTCATTTCACCCCCTGGGCCTCGCGTTTGTCCAAGATTCGACGAATTCTTACATTTTTTGTTCCTCTCTTTCCTGCTGAAGCGTTCGCTAAAAGAAATTTTTTAATCGAAATTTCGTAGTCGGTATTGAAATTGGAAAGTGTATCCGAGCGGGGTCCCATGGAAATCACCGACACAATTTTCACCGACAGCGGATTTGATCGACAAGGAATTTGATCGATAACAAAGACCGCCAACGAATCTAAAATCGTTGGCGGTCAAATTTGTTATCGATCAAATCTGGAGTCGGTGAAAACTGTGTCGGTGATTTCCATGGGATCCGTTACTTTATAAGAAAAAAATTTTTCAATATATTAAAGTTAAAAAATTGAATTTTGGCCACGAAAACGAGGTCTCCAGACCACTGTACGCCGGACGTTTCGGAAAAAGTCGATTTTTTCGAGGAAAAAGAAACGATGGACTTCTGTCCGGTGTGCGACCAATTGCTAAGCGAGGGTGTAAAGGGCTTTGTGCACGCTGTGGGAGCCGTGCGCTTTTCCGGAGACATTCAGAAGCGGTGGACCGATGCAAATCGAACGGACGACGCAGGTAAAGCTCCACTGTTCGCAAATAAGAGATCGGGGACCGATCTCTCGCGTTCCTCCTGAATCGATGCTCGCGCGGACGGACGCCCCTCTGCAAATTTAAATCCTGTTACCGAAAGGAACAGGTCCGATATGTGTTTCGAGTTGACGATCGCGCGGAGAGCGTTATTTTACCACGTTTTTATTAGCCCGCTTTCTCGTTTATTGGTTTGTCTGTTTGTTCGGTGATGAAATTTGCAATTAATTTTAAACTAACTTCCTGATGAGCTAGAGACCTGAAATTGGATACATCGCTCAGAACTGGATCACAATGCATTATTAAAAAAAATTTGTTTAAAGAGTCTATCCGTTTCGGAGAAAATAACAATTAAAAATTTACAGAAATTTACATGCAATACTGTCTGAAATTTAGTACATGTCTCTGTTATAATTTCATAACCTGGTAAAAATGTTAAAAATCCATTGAAATATTTCACATACACAAGACTAAAAAGCAGAAAATAATTATGTAAATAAAAATAAATTTTTAAAAAATACCACGTTTTTAAAAACGGGCTAAAAACTATAAAATCATTTTTCCTAGTCGCATACCGATTAAAAACGTGGTATTTTTAAAAAATTTATTTTCTACAACAGAAAGCGGCCGCGGGAAGTCTCGTAACATATTTCTTTCGGGCTATAACAGTCTTTCGGCGCTCTTTTGTGGAGGACCGTGGGTCCGTACGCGCATAAACATGAGCTATCGTCCACGAGAACTAATATTCTCGGATAGGGAACGCTTTTCTACAGTTTATCGTAACTCACCGACTTTTATAGTTTGCTGGAAATCGATGCTCGCCTTAAAATCGTCACGCTACTCGACCGTCCTGACGAGACCGGGAGAAACCGGTGTATATTAACATTCGTAACAGCGAGGGGTTTACAAAACGCGTCTGTTTCCTCGATTTCGTATGGTTCTCTCGAGTGGTGTGTCTTCGAGGTAGACAGTGGATGACTCGAAGGAATTTTCTCGATGATGGTCGTGCGCGTCATTAGGGGTCGAGGATCTTTTCTTGCCAGAGGCACATGGGTCAATTTTATACGCGATTTACCTGGTCGAGGGTAGCATCATTCGGATCAGCAGGTCCCTAGTCTTGACGGGCTTCTAACTTATGCTTGGATCTGGAAGAAAACGCGAGAGACAAGAGACTTTGAAAGAAGAAAGAAGGGACGAGAGAAAAAAAGGGCCAAGATCGGACGGTGGAGGATGGGTGAAATAGGGTGAGAGAGAGAATAAGAGAGAGGGGCAGAGGGCCACGTTCCCCGACAATGGACCCGGCAATGGGTCTAGTCTTCGGAGCTAATGGAGCGAGACTTTGCAGTTTTCACACGATGATCGGCGTAACGTGGTCGTTCCCGACTCCTCTGTAGAGAAAGAGGATCCCGTTCGGGGCCGATCGGTCCGCGTGTATCCTGCCAGCCTGAACAAGATTAGTCGGATATCTCTCCTGCCAACTTGTACGTCGCCGTCGGCTAATCGGGTTAGGATTACACGAGTCAGCGTAAACAAGAGATTACACCGTTTGTACGGAAAGACCTTCCCTTCCATTATTTGCTGGTTAAACATTTGCTGGTAATTTTCACCGACCAGGCGAGGACAACGACAATCACTTTTACCTGAACACGAAAGTACATTTAGAAACGATCCAACGGTAATATTTACCCCGTCGGTTAAGGGGTAACGCTCTACCTGTCGACCTTAATTTTCATTTTCCAACTAAGCGGCCCGTTCTCGGAAGGTTAATGGCGTAGCTTCCACTCGTAACCCATAGTCCTCGTATCTGGTTCGTTCTTATTAGCTCCCACCGTTCCGATTAGCTAGCTGCTTCGTCGTTCCAGGCCTGTTCGAGTTTAAACAAATGGACACGGCGGACCGCGCTCTTCTTCATTAATCATTCGGCGGAAGAGAAAACGGTCTCTCGAGGAGGCTACCTCTCTCTCTCTCTCCTACTCTATCTTTTTCTCGTGTTCGACATTCATTTGTTACACATCGTTTAGTAAAAAGAAAGAAAATCGTTACGGCGTTGATAATCGATAACGTCAGGTTCCAGAGATCTCTGTTGGTTTAACGTTACGAACGTCTCGCGGTGGACGAATTAACGATCGCCGAGGTGCGAGAACAAGGGATCAGGCAACCGCGCATGTACCTGCTACGAAATGTCGGGCCCTAAATCCATAAATTCGTGCTGGGTCGTTCCCGACGCAAAGATGGAGCCGAAGGGGTCCTGCCGCCAATTCCATTCGAACGGAATGACACCCTCGTCACAATACGACCTGTTGCGTTCGAGAACCAAGAAAGACGGGAGAACCAAAAAAGGAAACGAACGAAAGAAATAAACGAGCTGCAGAGGGTAAAATCGGTGAAGTCGTGAGAATATCTGTCGTTTGAAAGGAAAGCCAAAAATAGTATGAACCGTTTACTGGAACGTTCTAAGAAAGCAGGGTGTATAAAGTTTATACCCTGAACGAGGGTTATACGAGGTGAGGACAAAGAAACAATTCATTTTACAAGGGTAGTACTTAAAAATGGAGTAAGGGTAAACAGGTTGCTCGTTATCCGGGATTGCCCACAGGGTTGTAGCAAATATTATGACACTGAAATTTTCGAAGCCGTTTAAGTTGACGGAATATCCGAAAATAGTTGTCGCGGTGCAAGGTTGATCGACCAGGTTTTGTTTAGCACAATAACGGGATTAACGACCAAGGGCGCTAGGCAATTGACTCCAGGAACAGAAACGACCCCGCGCAGAGCCACAAGCATAAACCCGACCAGGGAAAACCTGCTGCTGGGGAAAGTCCTGATCCGCTCGTGGAGCCTTGCGCAGTCTAACAAGGAGAGTCCTAGGACGTTGTCGCACCGATTTAGTTGAGACTCTGTATACTTATAGATCTCGATCTTCCATTTACGAATATATACTATTATAGACGCTAACACTCAATAGTTTTTGAGATATTCATAAACAAAGTTCTTACATTACTGCTTAAATCTGCTATTGTAGAGAAGGTATACAACGAACTTCCACTCGGTGGGCTAGGTTCGATTCTCGTTTGGTGAAATTTTTTTTTTCATATTTATTTACATTATTTATTCGCTGTGTAACATTAACTTGTCTATATGAGATTACACATTTATTACAAGTTAAAGAACAAAAGGATTAATAAATTATAAATAAATTCGCTGTGTAACATTAACTTGTTCGTAAGATATTGCACATTTGTTTATATACAAGTTAAAGAACAAGCGTATTAATAAATTATAAAATAGTAAATATCCCTCTCGTGTCTGAAAACAGAAAAAATAAAGTAAATATTTCTCTTCCCATATTTAAGTAAGAACTTTGTTTATGAATATCTCAAGAACTATTGAGTGTTAGCGTCTATAATGGTATACATTCGTAAATGGGAGATCGAGATCTATAAGTATACAGAGTCTCAACTAAATCGGTGTGACAACGTCCTTGCACTCTCCTTATAAGTCAATGGTACCTCAAGGAAAAAAAAGGAGAAGAACGGTGTCGTCGGTGTTGAACTTTTACCGATGATTTTAATTAGTGGTCAGCCAGATCGTTGCTTCTTTCGATTGTCTCAATCGGTGCCGGCCGCTTTTGTTGCGAGGGTGTCCCGGTTTGCCGACGACGGCTCCAGCGGCCCGGAATTGCCGCGCACCTCTCAAAAGGAGAAACAAAAATTCTGGACCACGGCCGGCCGAATATATGATTTGTGTGGCAACCGGTCGGGAACGAATCAGAAGGAACCCAAACATCCGCGGACGGCCGGGACTGATCAAACAGTCCCTGCGCATCCGTGTATATCCCACGTCAAGTCAACGAGGAATTAAAATGGATAATTGCTTCCTTCCAGAACTCTTGCCCCGCCAGCTCTATTCCAGGTAACGTCGTAAAAAGGGCTTTTCATAGAAAATTAACGACTTCGCAGTTATACTCTCTCTAGACAATTTTTGCAAACTATGCACCCAACCAAATAGTCCTTCGACATTACTATTCTTTCAATTCTCCCTCGTAATTGGATCGGAACGCCCCTTTATGTGCAGCAGGCAAGTTACCCTTGGACCTGGATTTGGTAATTATTTACAATAGGGGCTTCCTCACCGATTTTTATGACCTTGAAATATGTTGTCTAGGTCATCATTCTGAACAACTTTTTCCTGTACACGTTACCGCTGCTTGGTTTTAGTTTTCGAGATATTCATAAAAAACTATTATTAACACTGTATTGAATTTTCTGTCTTGCCATGTATACGAAAATCTAGAAGTAATCTTTCAAAATTAAAAGCTCACCCTATGTATGTATGATCAGAGTGAGACCTGTTATCTGTCTCATCTCCATAGCGTGTTTAGAAGCAAAATGTAAAGAAACGCCGCGCCGGAACGGGCTTACGTTGCCACGGAGCGTGCAGGAATACGAAAAATTCAATACAGAATTAGCAATAGTTTTTTGCGAATATCTCGAAAATTAAAATCGAGCGGCGGTAACATGTATAGGAAAAAGTTGTTTAGAATAATGATCTTAACAACATATTTCGAGGTCATTAAAATCAGTGATGAAGCCCCTAATGTAAATAATTACTCTAAATTTTTTAAGCGTTACTGTGAAATGTGACGCTTCTATATTAAAAAAAAATTAGCCACCATATCTAAGAGAAAGAAATATGCGTTTAAATACGATTATATTATAAAGAGAAATAAATGTTGATAAATGTATTTTGGAATATAAAGTACATTTTGTTTATTTCCTCCGGATATCGTTATCCTTCGAGCCAAAAGTTAGCCGATTAATCCAAGTCCATGCTGTACTTATGCAGACCAATCTTTTCTTTGATTTTGCTCGGAAAAAGTATGGCGTCCCATTACCCTCCTGTACACGGTTAACATTAGAATAGCAGTACACAGAGGGAAGGTTAAACGATCCGCAGAATCTCGTGAGAAGCTCGCCCCATAATCG
>CM052330.1:15595962-15775466 GCA_028455615.1 Lasioglossum zephyrum | reverse complement strand
TTCAGGAAAGCAACTGATTCAACAACTACATAAAAATTTATAAAAATAACTAACTAACAAATTAAACAAAAAATATATTCTAACACGTATTATTCGAAAGAGATTATTTTATAATATTTTTTAGTTCAAACCTCATTTCAATATCTCAAACGGTTCAAAAGTTATGCACAAATGTCCTGAAATTTTTCGATCCGGCCCACTGTGCGGCAGTGTGTGTGCGCAGGCACCAAGGGTGGTGTAAAGAAGGAAACCAGCAGATTTTGAAGTTCTGCAGAATGAACGTGGCATCGGGAAAATTGGATTACCTTGTAAATTGTCATAAGCCTTCACAACAGAGTGGCAATTCCGGACGTCTCCGGTGCTTCGTGTAGCCATAAATAATGGTTATTTCGTACCTAGGGAGGTCCTGTACTCGTTCAATGGGGATTATATCGTCGAGAGCCCGGAAATCACCCAGGTGTACCTGGACCTTGAATGTTTGACAGTAGCGGGTCTTGTGAAGAAGCGACGGTAGCGACTCGCTACGCCACGACACTCTTAAACATCATTGTTAACTTCCCTCCGGGCAATAGTTTGGTTTTACAGGGAGAATACTGACGCATGATTGTTTCATTACGTATACCCAAAATTCAGGTAGAAGTTTGTTGCTGTCGGTAGGAACAACTCGAAATCTTTCGGCGAGCGAACTTCGTCGATTGTGAACAGGGCTACGGTTGAGTATACAAGTTTGGCAATTTCGAATATAAAGATCCCAGCGGTTTTCGACCGAAATTGCTTTCAGAACTGACCAGGACCCCGTTCAATCCTCTAGTGGTTTGTAAATCAACATCCTCGTCGCACCCGAGAAAAGACAAATTTTCACGGAGATTATATAAAGAATAATTGTTTTATGGTAGTCTCCATGGCTTGTTATTTAAGCAAATTTATTATGCGGTAGGAATATTTTATGTACCTACGGTCAAAGCCATGTGCTAACCCTGGGGACCGGATCAACGGTAAATTTTTCACCATTGTAAAATTGTAACAGTAACTTTCCGAAGGAAGAGAGTTTTTAACTTTTATTTTACAATTAGTTACATGATCATTATTATTTGCCGTGACATTGTTTTGATTTATATTTCTCTGAAAATACTGTCACTGATTAAATAAAATCCATCAAAAAGATTGCCGTAATTAGGGATAATTATTATTCTTTTCTTTGAATAGGCTCGTTATGAAGTTGTTCCAAATTGCTGTTCTTGGGTTTGCAGCGAAAACTGCATCAAACTTATATCTGAAAATCCTATAATTACACGGTCTAACAGCCAAAAATCTTTTCGATTCTCACTATGCGATTCTTATAGAGTTTTTCGCACTGATTTCGATTCTGGCCTTGATTTTTTTCCTAGACACGCACAGTTTTTGAGAAATTTGAATTTTAAAAAATCATAGTTTTCGACTTTGAACAAATATTGTGATGTTAGATGTAAAGTCGTCAAATTTCTCAAAAACTGTGCGTGTAGGAGAAAAATTAAGACCAGATTCGGAATCAGCGCGAAAAACTCTATAAGAATCGCATAGTGAGAATCGAAAGGTGAAAAAGAAGATTGAATTTGTTGGACAGTGTTATCCGCGGTTATGGTTATTGAATGGTTATTGATGTCTAGCGCGAATTAATTATTGTGCGAGGAAAAAAATTGACATTTTGTGTAAAAATTACTTTCAAATATTTGAGTAAAGTAAATAAAACATAATTTACAATACTGACTGCTTGTTTATTAATATAATAATCAAGTGTTACAAATATAGTATAGAAGATTATGATTCACTGTCGGAGTCATTCCTTTCGGTAAAAATAGCCTCTAGTAATCCACTAATGCAATCCTTTCGTTTCAAATCCTTCAATTTGAACTATTCTTCGAACAACTCTAAGCGGGTGATCGTAGATACGTTTACTAAAATATTAAAATAAAATGATAATGGGATTGCGGGGGGTCGCGGGCGTTCGCGTTTTCTGTTTGCCGTTAATGGAGATGAAGTAAGCTTTCAAATTAAATACTTCGCAACGCGTGCAAATGCGTGCAAATTTTCTAAAACTTACGACATTCCAATAATTTTTCTTAAATATTATCAGTTCATAAAATATATCATAAAGTGTGTGAAGGAAACGTAAACCTACCATTTCCAGTTACAGCCATACTGATAATATCATATATAACAAGATACTAACAAAATTTATACACACTTCAGAAAAAAGAAAAAACTCGATATTTTGAAGTTATAATTTGTGACAATTCAGCAACGCAGGAAAATAAAATGTGCTTACGGGAATGTTGACAGTCTTGCCAACAATAATACGGTGATGTGGTTTACTAATTTTGCTTTTGTTATTGTAGTATACATATCAAACTATCATGCAAGTATAAATTTTAACAGATTTACGTTACTTGGTTTTTTTAATTTATTCGCGCTAGAACTGACTTTCAGACCACAGTGCGACGACGGGGTGGAAAACAGCTTCGCCATCTAGCAATGGAACTAAACCACCTAAATAATTTGTGCCGAACTATATATCGAGTTTTATGAGTAGAACGGTACGAATTATTTGTGCGTCTCTTGTAAAGCGTCACTATATCCCAAATATATGATCGAAGAAAAACACAAATTGTGGACAATTTAGGACAATAAAAAATAATCTAAAGGCACAGGGATGTTCAGGAAATTTTTCCCGCATCGACCTGATGCAACAAACCAAGAATAGAATCACGTCTTACGGAGATATTTAATCAAATAACGAATTCCATTCAGAAAAGTACATGGTGGCACCATCTACAGCCGCAACTGGAAACTTAAATACAGAAGAAGATCAATAACTCGAAAATTAGTGATTAAAATTGAATGTTTTGAGCTTAAGATATTAGCAGGGGAGAACTGCATGAAATGAACATCTCAGAATTCCATAATTACCTACGGTTACAGTTTTTTAATTAAGCTACCTGCTGTAGGTTAAAGTAGTGTACCAAGTAGTCGCGTGCTGCCCGAATCTGTTGATGGCAAGGCTGTTTCACACCCCGTCGGTTGCTTATTCAGCGAGTATTTTCTGCCTGTAAACATTAAATTTAAACCACTGGTTCTCGAGTTATTGAATTTCTTCTGATCTCGAGTTTTCCGTACTCACCGTTACATGGCGCTATCATGTACTTCCCTGAATGGAATTTGTTATTTCATTAAATATCTCCGTGATGCGTGATTCTTTTCAAAATTTTCTGCATCACCTCGATGCGGGGAATTCTCCTGACCATACTTGCGCCCTTAGATTATTTTTTATTGCTCCAAATTTGTTACAATTCATGTTTTCGCGTACAGTGTTCCTCGATAGTTCTCCTCGTATGACGTTACGTAGAAACCGGCAGGAAATCGCAATTTCTTTCATAATCATCCAAAGGAGAAGCACAGAGACGAGTATGAAGCCTGGTCGAATATTTCGAATATGGCGGGTCGGTCTCGTGTTTTGCCCCACTTTGCTGTTCCGCGCTTAGTTACGCAGTCGCGAGTCAGAACAGAGAGAACATATACGGGATCCCTTTCTTGAATCGCCAGTAATCGTGTCTAGCCTTGCCACGAACCAACACGACCGGAGGTGTCTCCTATCCTCGTGCCGGCGTACTACACGACAAATTCTCGCGCTATTTCACCTGCTGTCCGCGGTTCATTTTTCCACAGAGGGTCTTCGACGGGTTTTCTCCCCAAGTGTTTCGGGGAGACGCAAAAGGAAAACACCAGTGCCGAAATAAAAAGGGGAAACGATCCCCGATCCGTCTGATTATATTGACGGGGGAACCGAGTCGGTGACCAGAAAAGGGTTCATGTGTTACGAGGACGCACGGCGAAATGAAGCTCACGGCAAAGTGTCTGGGGAACATCACCAAGATGCTGGACTTTTACTCCCAGTTCAACCCCTCGCCGCTTTCGATAAAACAGTTCATCGATTTCGGTGAGTGAGAGAGCCCGGAGTTAAAACGAGAATGTGAAAGAGAGAGAGAGTGAGAACGAGACGTAGAGAAACTGAGAAGAGAGAGAGAGAGAGAAAGAGAGATGCAGAGTATGTGGCAGGTAGAGAACGAATATACTCGTTTATTGGCACAACGTATCCTTGGTCTCTCGTTCGCTTTCCCGAAAAATTTCTGCCCCTAGTTTCCCTTCCGTTCGAAGGGTAGATAGTCGCGATCGATCGACTAACGACCTCGAGGGACCAGCGTTTCGAGGGTAGCTTCGATAGCGATCGTAACAGTTCTAAGGCCAACGCACCGTCTCTAGTTTACACGGTAGTTTTCAGATGCGAATGTAAACCCACGATGGCGTTGCTGTACCTCAACGTTGCATCAGTTGCCCCAAAAAATATTCGTCTACATCCGCCGGTCATTCCGAGATCGTTTGTCGATCGCGACGTTGTCGTCGAGATTCATTCCATTCGCCCATCCGTTGAATCAGCGAATTGATATAATTCCTGGGTAAACAAGCAACGCAGTAGTTGAACGCAGTATCAAAAGTATCATTAGCAATAGATAAACCTTGAGGAACTCGAGATAACACTTCGGCTCCATTGAAACGGGAAAGCTCGCCAACGCATGCTGGTTCTATTCTATCGATCCCCAAATGTCACTGCTCCGTTTCAACCGACGCGACGTTTCGACCGATAACATATTTTTACCATTTGTCCCGATCTAGCTCGCGCAGATCACCAAAGAGATAAAAGAAAGTGGAATGCGATAGGTCGAGTGCGAGGGTCGCCGTGTTGCGTCACCCGAACGGATCCAATTGTTTCGATGCATATCGAATTTTGATATTGATGAATGAAATCGTGATAGAGACTTACTCGTGACTGTCGCGAGATGTAACACGCGAAAAGAAAAAGAGATGGATGAATTGCTTTTTGGTTCTCTATTGTTATGGGCCACCCCCACATGAAAGTTTCCCATTTCGCACGTTGTGTTGAAAATGTCGTAGTAGTTCGGAATGTGTTCACTTAGATGCATTGAATGTCTATTGTATGAGGTCGTACATTATTGCAGGACGGCCAAAATGTAGGTTATAACAGTTTCATTTAATCAATTCGTGTTCGTTGCCAAAAAAACCTGAAAAAACACCGCTACTCCAAAAACAACTGATATTCGACATTCACGCGCATTCACACGCAGGGTATCACCCGACAAACACCAATCGTGGGATCCCTATGTGTATAATCTATACATATATGCGCATAATGCATATACCAATAGCACACTATTTAATATTAATCTGCTCATTTTACCACGTTACCAAGTTTTTATTAGCTCGCTTTCTTGTTTGGTTGACTGTCTGTTCGGTGAGAAATTTTGCAATTGATTTTAAACTAACTTCCAGATAAGCTAGAGACTTGAAATTGGATACATAGCTCAGAACTGGATGGCAATGCAATATTCAAAATTTTTTTTTAAAAGTCTACCCGTTTCGGAGAAAATAACAATTAAAAATTTGCTGTTCCATCCCCCCGTTTCGGTACGATTCGCTATGACATTGTTTTTGATATATCGCGGTTACAATACTGTCTGAAATTTAGTACATGTCTCTGTTATAATTTTATAACCTGGTAATTACCAGGTAAGTAAAAATAAATTTTTTAAGAGTACCACGTTTTTAAAAACGGACTAAAAAGTATAAAATAATTTTTATAAATGAACCTAAATGAAATAGATAATCGATGCATCTTGCCTCCCACGTTTTTCGTTTTAAATCTTACAAGTATTTTCATAGTAATTCAAAATTCACAATCACAAATTTTCACCACTATCTGTACGATGTTAGGAATCGGTATGCGACTAGGAAAAATTATTTTATACTTTTTAGTCCATTTTTAAAGAATTTATTTTTATTTACATAATTTGTGTGTAGTATGGGTTACAGCGTATTACAGTAATCTTCCTTGGTTAACTGGGTTCGCGTTAGAATTCCTGGATCGAAGCTCCTCGGTCTCGTTTTCGATTTGTCGTATGTCACGATCGAGTCCAATGACTCAAACGCGTTTCCTTCTCTTGGGACACGAAAATCCGATGGAAATATCTCGTCGGATGATGCGACCGTAAGCACCGCAGCGATAATCTCGGTTAAAATTAGTATCGCGTCGACGCCGCTCGATTTTTACCGCGAGCCCCCGCTCTCAGCCGATGTAATTTTTCATCCTAGATATACTGTGCAGCTTTATTATCGTTGTGCATACGCGACGATTGTTTGTCCGGTTGATTATGTCCAGAACAAACTTGCTAATGAGTCAGAGCACGCGCCGACGATAACATCCTGCCTCGCCTTTGATCGGTAGACTCACCTCGGAATTAAATACCCTGATTTGCCTATCGTATTTCGTTGACCAGACTATTCCGTAACAATCGTGCGCGGCAAACAAGTGCAATGTCTTCTGACAAATCCCTTGTGTCTACGGTAAATGTACCTATCGCTGTGTACGTTTTACTGCGGTGTTTTTCCCAATAAGAATAAATTTGCATAATTCAATGAGAATGCAGTTGTCATATTTGTGTAGTCGGTTGATTTGAAAAAATATTCTTCACAAAAGGTAAAAAGAAAACACGATGAATGATTTTCTTTTAGCCAACATATCTGGGAACGGTATCGACCTGATTTTAGGTCAGCTTTCTGCTGCAAGTGCGGGGCCCGTAGCAAATATTACTAGGGGGTCCTAGGTTTTGCACGATAATATAATAAAACAGGATGAAAGATCTTCTTTTAACAAAAATACCTGGGAACGGTATCGACCTAAGTCAATTTTCTGCTGCAAGCGCAGGGCTTAATTCGGCACTGATCTTGATCACCGAAGGACTGTTGTTCACACGATCGTGCATCTTTAAATTGCATAGGGGAAAGTTTTATTACTCTACAGATACCACCTTCGATTTAATACAAATATAAAAATAAACTTCCCTTGCGTTTTTAATTTAAAAAGTACGGGATTAAAGAAACAGGATAAAAACAGAGTACGATCTAAACATGTCACCGTAGTAAACGACGCAGTTTTCAGTAAGAAAGAGCGCTCGTTCAAAATTCAGCGAACGCTTTGACGTAACCGCCTCCCAACGGGGTATCCGAGCAGGTTGCCTTTTCCTGGGGGCTGGAGGAGGAGGAGGAGGAGGTCAAGGTCAGGCGAAGCAATTTGCCCCGGAACCGCGAACCATCCCCCTATTTCGTCCACTGCCATTGGTCTCCGCCACTGACGACTACCGCCAAAATAGAGTAGCGAACGCGTTATTATTACTACTGGAATGCTGCCATTTCCTCGCGGATCACCGTCACTCGGATGGCCGTGGGCGTGTGTGGACCTTTGGAGCTTCGTGTCTCAAGAAAGTCGCAGTTGGTCCGGATGTCCACGCGCCTCTGACGCACACGATCAGCCGTGATTTCCGATCTGCGAATTACTTCCTCGACGCTCGACCTTCGGTTTCATCTAAATCGGTTCTACGCGATCCTAAAAGTGGATTTCGAGCCGGCGAGCTTCGTCTTCAGATGATCGAGCAGCCGTGCGCACTTTTTCAGCATCCGAGAAAAACGATTCACGGTTCACGTGTACGTAGACTGCGACCTTCGCGTCGAACTCGTGACTGGCGCGCGAAGGACTTTCGAAGAGCACTTTCCATCCACGAGACGCTGGAAACTCGCTACTCCACCTGTCTTCCGAACGGGGACAGGAAGTTGCTGAGGACCACTATGTTCTCGAGGATTTCGTCATTTAAAACGAGGGGCATTAGGGTCAACAAGCATTCCAAGATTCCAAGCTGATAAACGGCCCGCGCTCCAGTCGATCGAGCCTCCAGCGACGCGGACGAAGGCTATTTTCCACCTCTGGTTCTGCGTCAACGACCACAGCTATTGGCTTCGAGACTATCGCTCGAAGACAAAGCTCTCGGTGGTTGCGTTTTGCGCTTTGCTCCCGCTGATGCAATGCCAAACAGCAAAGTGACTGTTTTTACCGCGTTTAACCTGATTAGAAGACAAGCGTTAGGCTGCGTTCACATGCGCGCGCTTCACGGGTCACCAGCCTTTCCTGAAAGAACGTTTCGAGCTTCGTTTGCGAATTTAGCGAGGACCCGGCACCATGCAAATACGGGTTCCGTGGAAATCACCGACACAAATTTCCCTGACACGGTTTTCACCGACTCCAGATTTGACTGACAACAATTTTTAACGACACGAATTTGACCGACTACGATTTTAGATTCGTTGTCGGTTAAAGGCGTTGTCGGTCAAATCTGGTGTCGGTGATATGTTGGGGAAAACCGTGTCGGGGAAATTTGTTTCGGTGATTTTCATGCTACCTGCCAGTGGCACACACAGTGTCCAAGCCCCCCCCCCCCAAGAAAAAGGAGACAAAACCCTGGAAAATTAGCTAAACTGTAGAATAGCTGCTTCCTCTACGATTTCGATGAGTATGGATATGTTATATGTAAAACTAAACGTTTTGAACAACTTTTCCCTATACATATAAGGCATACCTCATTTAGGTTCCGACATATTTGCTAAAACTGCCTATACTAGACACTGAATTCAGACACCGATCGTTTTTTTTTCTGTTCACAAACAATAGTGCTCCAGTATTGGTAGTTTTTTGTTTATTGGCAATGATCGCAGAGTCACTTCGATTACACGTAGCTAAAAAAAAGGTCATTGTGTTCAACTCGTCCCCCGAAGATTATACTCTGGGCGCACCACTGGTACTTTCAAATACATAGAATGAATATTTCAGCAAGAATTCGGCGACAAAAGAACAAATTCTATGAAGCTTCGTTTCGCTTTGAAATAGCGCCAGAGTCGATACAATTCTGATCTTTGTGTGCAACTCTTGCAGCGAATCGACACAACGGTAGCCAGACATTCAAAAGTCGATGTCCAACGCACGCGATTGATATGCAGCGGGACGCGCAGCATCGTGTTGGCGACGTGCATTGGCTCGGACACTGTGTGCGCGCCTGCACGTTCCGATTAGGGCTTTAAATCTAATACAACCGCTTCCTGGCTGCTCCGAGTCATCCGTCGACGGTTCTAGAATGACTGGGCGTTGCTCCGTGGCCGATGATCTTTGCTACCATTAACTGGGCTAACGACTCATCGCCTCGGGTTAGCGTTCGAGAACGCGAAATACTTTGGACGCGACAACCAGTTCATTTTTCAACTGATTTGCTACTTCGCACCGGTTGTCAGCGGACATCCACGGACGATAAGATTAACGCTACGCGTGACGAATCGACTCAGTTTTCCACGAGGTTTCCTCGAAAAAATATTAATAATTTCTACGTGGTAAAAAAATTGGCTTTCATTTTCCTATGTAAAAACGAAACCACTTTCCGAACGAGCTACTATTAGGTTGGAGGGAAAGTTCTATCGTGTTTAAACCCTTCACTGAACGATTTTTTTAAAACTGGGATGAAGAAATTGAAAGAAGGGGAACGGATAAATATTGAAAAAAATTAAACAAAATTTTTAGAGAAATAAACATAATTTAGAATAGTAGGAAAACACATTCTTAGTTTATTATATACCAAATTTGTTAACTGTATCAGGTTGTTATTGCCACTGTTCAAATAACCTGTCAATTCTTGTTTTGCAATCGGTCAGTAGTACGTATGTCTTTTCATTTACAAGCAAAATTACCTGCTTATTTAAAATACGACAGTACTTTACGATCGGGAAACTAGCTGAAAAAGTTAATTGTCAGGTGGCGAACGAGAACGTTATCACACCGCCCACGTGTGAGTGTCACGTACGCGCCACTGTGAGCACTGCGGGATGGTTCGAGCAAGTTCTACAGACTGGTCCTCGATGGCGGGTCGAGTTTTTACGACATCGACGGTCCAGGTTCTAACAGGGGAAAGACCCCTTCGTTTCAGCCTCGGAAGATCTTGGCAGACGAAAAAAAACAGTTCTTTCTCGTAAACGCGAATGTTTTGCCTACCAGCCTCTTGGAAATTTCGGATCGCTTCTACCTCGGATAAATCACGTTTACTTCTGTGAGAGGGAGTACTAAATATTCTAAGAATATACGTAACTTGCAATCGCGTACGTAATTATAATGTACATACATGTTTTAACGATCGAGGTGTCGACGAGTCGCGCGCAGTTTTCGATCGTCGAACGATTCTTGTTATTATTATTATTATTACTATTATTATAGACTATTATTATAATAGCCCTTTTACATAAGTGTTTACAGTTTAACCCTTTGCACTCGGAGCCATTTTCAGTGGAAAGTTAAACATTTTTTCGGATCTAAAGTATTTCTATTCCCTACGAGATTTTGCATTTTATGGATATGAAATTGGTATAATATCACAAACAATACGTTTATTAGTATGTTTAGTAATTGATTAGATATCAATATATTTAATAATGTAAAAAATATTTTGAATAATGGTACAGCACTTTTAGTGGTGCCTAAGAGGAGACAACCGAGTGCAAAGGGTTAAAAAGAGAAGAAAGATTAAAGACTATTCGTCTAATAACAAAGAAGAGACATGCACAAAAACTAATGGTACAAACGATATGATATTATCCTATACTCCTTTTCAAAATTTTGTGAAGACAAATCATAGATAGTGCTCGAGTCTGCAATAATACGATTCATTGGATTTTGTCCAATTAATCCATAAGTAGGTGTTGGTTTAAGTGTTTGAAATCCAGCTGTAGTTCTCAATACACGTTCCGGTACGTAGAAATTGATTTGTGCATTTATTACCAGAAAGCACCTCCGAAAAGTTCTGGAGGTCGCAACATACGCGAAGAACACACAACTCTTCGGCGACTTCTAATTCCGTTTGTTTGCCAAGACGGTCTCGCGCGGCAAACTTGATAATCAGCGATAATTACGATCTCAGACACGCTCCGCATGATGCACGCAGCTGATCGTCCTTATGTAAACGCTGTCGGCGAATTTTCATCGCGCGAAGGTGAATGGCAATTCTTGGAAAACAATGTTTCCTTGTCGGACACACGTCCGATGAGTCACTTCGTAAACTCCGCATTCGGGAGACCGGTTTACGATTCTTTACGACCGTCTGGAAAACATCTTGTACTTAATTTACCGTGGAGACTGTAATTACTAAATTATCAAGCGAGTCAGATAGAAAAATGTAAACAAGCAGAGGTCAAGAAGAACGAGCAGAGAATAAAACAAACACCAGTTATTATAGTCGGTTTACACGGTATCCGGTAACATAAATTTGAAACTCGCAAATGGACACGTTCAATTTTTCGCACGAATGCCATTCCTACAGTAATCCAGTCGGCAGGTCGAAATTAATTTCTTAATTTTTCCTTAATTTCTCTCCTAGACGCACACAGTTTTTGAGAAATTTGTTTTTGAAACGCACAGTTTTTATTTTTCGACTTTGAAGAAATATTGTGATATTATTATATAAGATGTTTTATTATTCTATACAGCAAAAGATTGTCTAGACTTTACCGAATCCAGCGATGTGCAATAGTAATACGTTCTGATTGTTGTTGAATACTTTCCAGGCAACAGTATCTGGCGACTGGACTATAGCTGAAAGTCCTGTAGTTAGTTTTCTCTGCCATTATACAGGATGATTTACGTAAATGTAGCCACCTAATTTATTCGCGATAATGTTGTTTTCTACTCAAGGTCACTTTTTCCGGAGTTCTCAAAGTGATCTTTCTGTCGTAAATGTATATTTTTTCCTTGAATATTCTAATCGACGTTCAAATCCATTGAGAAATATTAACTGTCATTGATACGCTGTTATCGATCGTTTTAGACAATGCATATCTGTGGAAGGATCGTGGTTTGACGCAGAACTCGGAGAATCCCTCAATTTAAAAATATTTTGAATCGAATCTTTTCCAGCAAGAATCTTTTCCAACTTCCACAGCAAGAGATATCTGAAGTACTCTCGAGTGGACACGCAAATTGAGAGTGCTCTCGAGAAGAACTATCGATAGAAACTCTCAGACAGGCATGTGTAGAATATTGAATGATCGGAGCCGACCCCGAGTGGTGAGCACTGTTTTACGGATTAAAGAGCAGTGAACAGGGAATTTTATTCGGGAGGCTTCTCCAACGATCGAGTGCAGGCTCGTTTCCTCGGGAAAGCGACGTTGAAGCAACGAATCGATCCCGGCGAGTGGACATCGTCGAAGGACGTAACTCGGTGACGTTCCGCGCATGAAAATGCAGTAACCGTTGCGTCATTGCTTGTCCATGATTCTATTTCCCTCGCGAAAAATCTCATTAAAATTGTCTCGTCTGAAATGAATCAATTTAAATCCACGAACAGCTGTCCCGCAAGTTCGTACGCCACAAGCTCGCCAATCACGAAGCGATCGCGTGTCTTTTCGTTCTCTGAATGCGTTTCATTTCCTTTGAACACGTTTCGCAACGACCAACCCCTCGCAACTTACACTCCCGCGACTACTCGGTAATCGAAACCACTAATTACGCTATTCCTGCGCGACTCAATCACCTATATTCGCAATTTCCCGCGTCCCACGATCTAACGTTCGTCATCCGCCACCACCATCAAAAGGCAATTCGAAGCCGGCTATAAAAATGATTGAAGCCTGGAAATTGTACGTAGTTCATCGCGGGAATTTTCTATAGTCACGAGAAACGCATCAGGTTTACTGCGTCAAGGCAACAGCCAGTCGAATTAACACAATTGTCCAATCGTTTCACGCTGTTCGTCATCGTAATCGCGGAACCTTGGAGCGTGACCTAGCAATAAAAGAAACAGGATCAAGGACTCGACGATGGTTAGCGGTGTTTATGGGTGGTTCGTCGTTGCCAGAAACTTGGCAGCCGATAAGCCGTGTGCACGTCACTGAAAAAATTATCTTGGCAGAGCCACTCGGAAGACATTTCGGCGATTACGCGCGAACATAATGATCGGTCGAAGTCCAATGCCCGAGAGCTCCGCATCAATCGCTAGTACGTAAACAGCTTTTCGACTGTTATCGAGCGGAGATCCTCGTGCGCTTCATCCCGCGACAGCTCCAAAACACGCTTAATCTACGTTTCGCAACGAGTGTCGGGACAACAAAGCCTTTTCTCCTCTTGTTTATGTTTATTTCATTCCACGCAACTTGATCCGAAGGTTTCACAAGCGTTGTTAGCTATCATTCTTTTTAAATTCGGTTTAATCGTCTCCAGGATTGCAGATATGCAAAATATGCGTTTTCTCATTTTTCGATAATGTAAAAAGGTTGGATTTACAGTAGTCGAAAGCGTTACATGAAAGATCAATCCAGGACGTAGTCGCTGCTCAATACTCAGAAGGGTTTTTCTTGGTCAGTTTTCGAATGGTTCAATAGCCATTGGATTACCTGTAAGGGCAGTTTTCACTATCTTCTTCGGTAGGCTCTTTCCTATTCTTACGAAGAGTTGTGCAGAATTACAATTGAATTACTTCAGAATTATAATTACAATGTAATTGAATTATATTTTAATTCAATTATATTGTAATTTATAATTCAGATCTCCGTTCAATTAAATTACAATGTAATTCGTAATTGCAATGGAGTACAATTATAAAATACATTGTAATTAAATGATGAAAAATGAAGTAATACGCAAGAAGAGGTTGAAAAATCCATGTGAAGGTTTCAAACGGAAAGAATTTATTATTTATGAATTTACTAGCCGCTTGTGACGTGCCTACGGCTCCCTTCAATCGTATGGTATTTCAATTATACATTTTATTTCAATTATATTGTATTTCAGTTATATTGTATTTCAATTATATTGTATGTCACTTACACATCTGATTAACACACATCTTTGCATCATCGAGAAATTAGGAGACACCCTTGCAATCCTAGAAACGTGTCTACCCCCTTAACAAGAAAGTTTTTAAAAACTGTGACCCGAGACGTTTAGGGAAAGCTGCGTTGATCCGAATGCAAATGGCATGGGTGTAATCGATGTCTAGTTCTCATCAATTTCACAGGCTTATTTAAGGAGGATCTCACGGAAGAGCAGAGCTATAGAAAGAGCGTGTTCATCGATCGAGCTGGATCGTTCCGCAGGCCAAGACCTTGCACCTCGTGCGGCCTGTTTCCCGCGGATAAAGCCGCCGTGCAATTTCACGGCAATTTCTCATTGGCGACCGATCGCACTTGGCAATGAATCAGCTGCTCCACTGCTTCACCCTGTTAGGGAAAACGTAACCTTGTCCGATGGAAAGGGACGTGAAAATCCGTCGAGCGAAAATACCATTTTCCTCGTTATCCTGCGAACCGATCAGTTCCAATTTACAATCGCGTTGAATCTTCGTTCACTCGAATCGTTTTCATTCGACGAATACGAGCTCGAATTTACAATCGTACCGAATCCTCGTCAAAAAAACAGTCATCTTCATTTTCTTCCGTTCCGATTGCTTTCGTAACTCCTCAATATTCTTTTAATTGCTTTCCCTGTTTTTACAGCAAGTATGTGTGTTACATTTTTTCTTTTTTCCGTTCTCTTTACACGGCTGTGTCGCAATAATTTTTCAATTTATATTATATATACATTATTTTTCAGACGCAAAAATGTCTCTCTTGAGAATGATCCATATAGGGATCGAAACGTTGAGATGAATGTTTAAATAATTGCAAATTTGCTGTTTTCTATAATTGATCGAACTGTGCGCCGAAACCACAAAATTTATTATAAATTTTCATTTTCTGTTGCTGATATATTTAAATATTTCCTCGCTGGTTCTGCAATTCACAAATGTTTAGCTTTCCGCGTTGTTTGGCAAGTTCAATAATGCACATGTGTTATTGATACAAGTACAAAACTACGATCTCTAATATTTACCCCGGGATTAATAATAATCGAGATCGGTCATCCAGCCAGCGAAATGTTTCCATGATCATGGAAAATTACGAGTGCACGTACGGTCAACAGGACGAAGTTAATTCGCGGTAACTCTGATCCAATTAAGCGATGAGTCGGTGACGCAAATGAAGTCGGATCTCGCGGATGATATACCTTCGCCTTAATACTCGAAACATTAACAATGAGACTCGGTAACTCATTGGACAAGACGAAACAACGTTGTTGCATATTAACAGCTAGATAATTAACGAGCCGGCAAAATATATGCAAACGCACGTGTTTCAATAATCAGAGGACGAGAAACCGTTTGATTGTTGCATGTGGAGGACGAGCAGCGCACGACGCTAATGTTTTATTAATGACGGTCGCGGTTTTCGTGCTAGAGCTATCGACGATCAACGGTGATATTGATTTTCGATATTGACATTTCAGATAATTTCAATCGACAGTGTCCTTGTTATAAATTTCTCTGTGTTTGAAAGAATATTCATAATATGATTACTAAAATTATATTATCTAGACATTCATATGAACCGAGAAACATTGTCTGCTCAAAGAATAATATCCGACCAGAGCTTTGTTTTTATTTCAATTAATAATTTATTTACCTGATAGTATTCTATGTACCTGAACGGGTATTGAGAATAAGAACTGGTTTTCAAGCACTTGAAGCAAGATCTAATAATGATTTAAATAATCCAATGAATCGCATTATTGCAGACTAGCGCTATCCTATTTCTAGATATAGATAAGCACTAATCGTATTGATCTTTTTATTGGATCTTTACAAAACTTTAAAAAGCAACTACGCAAGATTATAGGATAATACCATATCGTTTGTATCAGTAGTTTTTGTGCATGACTCTTCGTTGTTATTAGACGAGTAGTCTTTTGTATTTCTCTCTCTTTTTTTATTGCAAATACTTATGTAATACTTTTCTTTTCTTTGTAAATACTTATGTAAAAAGGGCTTCAGTCCGTCTCTAATAGTAAATAATAATTATTCATATTTGCTGAAAGTTGGGACGTTTACGGAGCTTCCAATGTCGATCGTGAGTAGATTGATAAAGCGGTATCAGTCTCAAGGCTTTGTGAGACTAGGCTCGGTGGGACTAGTAAGGCAACGAAAAACAAACATTGAAAGCCTCGTGTGCGTGACCCAGTTTCGCGATCTCAACGATCCAAGCACCTGGATCAACGATCAAACTCTCCATTGTCCACGCGTCCACGCGTCCGGTCGTGCGCGTGGGCGTGCTGCTGCCACGTAATCTCTGTTGAAATTATGACGACGCTCGTTGATGGATAGTTTGGTACGGTAATGGGAGATGCTCACTATCGGCTGACTCGGGGCGATAACGAAATCGCACGTTCACGGAACTCGCGTTGCTTTTCCGACAATGTGTAATCGAGTTGCGCAACAACCAGTTGTTTGTCTCGTTCGGAGAGAGCACCTCCCTCCGATACGCATCAAAACATCGCCGATGCAATCCGGTTTGCTAGGGCTTTTAAACTGACGCGATAGGCCGACGTTATCTCGCACGAGTCCCTTCGCAAATATTGACTCGCTGGACGAGAAATACAAAACAACCGCGATACTCGCTTGTCAGCTACACGAACGATACTGACTACGTTTCGAAAACAGATAACAGTAAACTACATTTTTATTAACACGTTGACGAACGAAGCAAGAAAGTAACTTCGGTATTCTAACTCTTATCCGTTCCTCGTGTCAATTTGACACAGTTTTTCCGAAATAAGTTGGACCGAAATAAGGAGTCTAATTCTTGATATACATTAATTTATATATTTTAAATAAAAACATTATATTTTCAATATAAAATTAATAATTACTTTACAAATTGTTTAAAAATTTCAATTATCTTAATATTTTCGTGTATAAGTACTTAATACAGTACACACATAAATGTTGATAACTTACACATAGCAAACGCAAAATTTCTGTTGAAGATGATCCAGAATCGGATCGACACGTTGAGGAAAATTTTATCAATTGAAAAATTGCTTTGTTTTGATTTTTTGATCGAACCTGTGCGCCGATATCATTAATTTCTATTAATTCGTACAATCGACAAAACGGAATATTTATAAGTTAGACCGTTCTGTTATTTCTAAGTAAAGTCCGAAACTTGTTGACTTTTATTTTTTTATGTGATACATATATTTAAATGGAAGACAGCGAAAAGTGGCTGTTTGACTTGTTATTCTATCGATTTTTATTATCACTGTGTCAATTTGACACCGAGGGACAGATTCACTTCGTGAAATGAGGATACAGATTAAGGTGAAATAAAAACCTAATTTTGCGAACCTTTTGAAGTTTCATGTTTGGGGAGTTTATGCAGGGACCTGTGGACAAAGATCCACAGATCCAAGACAATCCCCCCCAATAACATCCGAGGGGGGAGCCGAGTCAGACACACGTCCCCAACCATCACCGTAGGGTAGGAAATTCGTAATAGGATTCCCCCACTTCCCTTAAACAAACAAAAGAAAAAGGTACAAATTACCCTTGTAAAAATGGGAAAAGCGATGGGCAAAACGAGGAACGAAATCTGTCCTAAGTAAGCGATCGAAACTAGCACATCATCACTGTACTACTTACACGTTAGTCGTTAAGTTATATTACGTAACTGTCTATTTCCATAAAATTTTATCGAGTATCGTAAAAATTTACAGTGAGCTTAAAATTATATGATGTGCAATAAGTAAACTCATTTTTTGTGAATTTTTACCCAGGCCATACTCTCATAATATAATAAATTTTGTGCTTTCGGTGCACAGTTCGCATGGGACGAATAACATTATTCCCAATTTCATTTTCAAAAATGTCATGAAGAAAAATAATTTCATCACTACTTCGTTGTTCACTCATCACAAATTGTTGAATTAAAAAACTATAATTGATCGAACTGTGCGCCGGAACCACAAAATTTATTATACATTTCATTTTCGAAAGAGAATTTTACTTTTATACTCTCATACTTATGGGCACATGTGACACAGTTTTTTTTTAATTCGTCTAATGATTTCATTGTTTTAAATTATGCCTGTCCAGTTTTATCATAAACGCGTCAAATCACTGTCTATTGGTTAGACATGAATGACTACCTGACGTGAGGACGTTGACTACAGACGATGTTAACTGTTTCAGGACTAAGTGCATGCGAAAGGAAGTCTTTTATATTCTTAAGGAAGGAGCTGCCAGTTAGACTGGCGAACATTATGAAGGAGATCCATTTGCTGCCGGAGAACTTACTGAAAATGCCTAGTGTGGGTATAGTTAATAATATGTACGCCACTTCGTTCGAGGATATAATACACTACGAGAAGGTTGAAGTCAACGAGACCACTTTAGACAAGTGAGTCTTCAACGTTAGAACAGTCTATTGAGCGATTCGCGTTAGATTCACTTGTTACGCTGCTCGCGAGCCCGTTAACCTTTTCTCTATTTATGCTCCGAGTTCGAGAATAAATGAAGAAAATTTCTCCTGTAGATTCTGCCAAGCCCTGGTGAAGATACGCAATCGACACAAGGACATCGTTGAGACGATAGCTCAGGGCGTGTTGGAGTTGAAAGAGTCGCACGAAGTTGACGCCCAGACTGGAAATAGTATTCAATATTTCTTGGACAGGTTCCTCATGTCGAGAATATCCATAAGGATGCTGATCAATCAGCACAGTAAGTTTCTTCGATCTACCGAATGGAAGTTTCGAGACAATAGGGTAAGGGTACCAGTTTCCCACCCGATTACACTGTCCAACAAATTTCAACTTTTTTCACGTTTTCATATAACTGTTATTATGTTTCGTGTCCGATAATCACTATCCAACAACAAAAATGTTTCCATATAACTGTTGGGTGAATCTTATGGAGTTTTTCATGCTGATTCCGAATCTGGTCTTAATTTTTCTCCTACACGCACAGTTTTTGAGAAATTTGAATTTGAAAAAAGCGAGCTAATAAAAACGTGGTAAAAAGACGTATTTTTCGACTTTGAACAAATATTGTGATGTTATTATATAAGATATTGTATTGTTCTTTACAGCAAAAGATTCTCTAGACTTTCCCGAATCCAGTGATGTGCAATAGTAATACGTTGTTTAAACATATTTAAACAATCATGAAAGACGGAGAGACACCACTTTTGCACATATTTTTTAGGATATTTTTCAATGTATATAAGAAAATAAGGGTCCAGCGGAAAATCGAATTACACCACGCGATAAAGCAGACTTTTATCTTTAGAAACCACCCTGTCAAGTTTCGAACGTCGGCGTTTTTACCGAACCAGAAAGCAAAATATCATTGCGGAACACGAGGCGCTGCCAGTGGCGCTCTTCGTTAGAGCGAGCGTTCTACGGGATACGGCGCGGCGGATTTAAAAATGTTTAAACAATTACAACGTATTACTATTGCACGTTACTGGATTCGGAAAGTCTAGAGAATCTTTTGCTGTAAAGGACAATACAATATCTTATATAATAACACCACAATATTTGTTCAAAGTAGAAAAATACGTCTTTTTTCAAATTCAAATTTCTTAAAAACTGTGCGTGTATGAAATTAAGGACAGATTCGGAATCAGCGTGAAAAACTCTATAGGATCCACCCAACAGTTACATGGAAATATTTTTGTTGTTGGATAGTGATTATCGGACACGACACATAATTTCTAGAAATAAAAATAACGTGAAGTACCTAAAGTATAACTGTATTTTTTAAAATGAAATTGGTGTTTCCCCTTCGTATATAAATCAAAAGTATTGCGAAACGTTAATTATACGAGACCCTATTCTCGGAGACAACGGATTTTATTGTGCTACGGCATAACAAAAGATTAATAAGCTAATTTGTTATCAGAAATTTCTTGTGTCCGATAAACAGGACTAAAACCTTGATATTTCTTTTGCTTTCTCACAAAATCGTCCAGAAAAATACAGAATACCTTGAAATTAATAAACCACTTCCAAGTCGCCGCTAAGTATCCGTTAACTGGTACCTTCGCCCTAGCATATTGTACATAATATCTAAACTGGAGACTAAAGAATTTGTTTTCTGTTACAGCTCTGCTGTTCGGCAGCGAAATAAACGGGCACAGTAGACACGTGGGATCTATAGACCCTTCGTGTGACGTTATCGGCGTCGTGAAAGACGCCTACGAGAAAGCGAGACTATTGTGCGATCAATATTATCTGGCTAGCCCGGAACTGATAGTCAAACAACATAACGGCAAGTTTGAAAAAAATGTTGATTGTACTATAGTATTGCTAGTAAGTAGCACGACATCAACCATATTCTGTAGTAGGCGTAGTGAACACGATTGTCACGGTGAACTCTCTCGATTAGAAGCGTACCGATAAACCATGCTACGATCATTATTCATTTCCCATAGGAACACGAAGTCTACGTCACTTCTACAAATCTCTTCTAATCCATTGTTCGTTTCTCTTTTCCAGACTACGAACGATGTAGCGAAATTAGGATAGTTTATGTACCGAGCCATTTGTTCCACATATTGTTCGAACTGTTCAAGAACAGTATGCGCGCTGTTATGGAGCACCACGACTCCGAATCGGAGTTCCCGCCGATAGAGGTGATCGTTTCGCGGGGAAAGGAAGACATTTGCGTCAAGGTAAGGTTGAACGATTGTTATGATATATGCGACGTGGTTATCGTCACCGTACTGCTCGTCAACAGAAGTGTTATCGGTTATCGGCATGAAATTCGACGCCGTCATTTCGTCGACGCAGTTATCGAGCACTGCCTTGTCGAGTGTTAGCTGACAGGAGCTCGGCCGACTGGCAGAATGTAATTGAAACACCGGAATTAATTTGCACGCGGTTCAATTCAACCTTACAAAAAAATAAATGCCATTTATTTTTAAACACAACGCAAAACACAGCGATTATCTATTTCACGTTCCCACGTTTTTCGTTTGAAATCTTACAAATATTTTCATAGCAATTCAAAATTCACAATCACAAATTTTCACCACTATCCGTACGATGTTAGGAATCGGTATGCGACTAGGAAAAATTATTTTATACTTTTCAGTCCGTTTTCGACAATGTGGTATTTTTTTTAAATTTATTTTTATTTACATAATAAATTTATTTTTATTTACATAATTATTTTCTGCTTTTTAGTCTTGTGAAATATTTCAATGGACTTTTAACATTTTTACCAGGTTATGAAATTATAACAGAGACATGTACTAAATTTCAGACAGTTAATGTAACGATAAATATTTAATTGTTATTTCTCCGAAACGGATAGACTTTTAAAAAAAAATTTTTTGAATATTGCATTGTCATCCAGTTCCGAGCCATGTATCCAATTTCAAGTTTCTAGCTGATGAGGAAGTTAGTTTACAATCAATTGCAAAATTTCTCACCGAACAGACAGACAGACAAACAAACAAACAAGGAAGCGAGCTAATAAAAACGTGGTAATAAATGCTATTTTCACAGATGTCTGACCGAGGAGGCGGCATTCCCCGTTCCCAGATGGACCACTTGTTCAAATACATGTACAGTACAGCCCCCAAGCCGAGCGTCACCGACGCGCACACCGTCCCCCTAGCCGGCTACGGTTATGGTCTTCCAGTTTCGCGATTATACGCCAGATATTTCCACGGAGACTTGGTCCTGCAAAGCTGCGACGGCTACGGCACCGACGCGATTGTATACCTCAAGGTAAACGCAAGATTCCCGGTTGCGCAACCGTGCACGGTATTCCTCGACCGAGACCTCAATCCCTTCGGCACCGTGTGGGTATTCAAGCTGTTTTGCATTTAACAGGCCTTGTCCAACGAGGCGAACGAATTGTTGCCGATCTTCAACAAAACTTCATCGAAATTCTATCGAACCCCTGTGTCCACCACTGATTGGAGCAGTCAGTGCGGGGGTGGAATGGCCACCAGGCAACTGCGCATGAGTGACGTACAGGGCCATAAACTTCCGCAGGGACTCAAAGTTAGGTACTGCTAGCAGAAGCCAAATTCAGTGGACCAAACAATGGGAGAGTATGTGTCTTGTTTATTTCTGTACGATCAACCGAGCCAGAAATCTTGCAACTTTTGTTGGAATCGTTTGCAGGCTTCTCAGCGTCGAGTCTGAAAATGTAGAGAGGGATTGGAGACTTCCGTGACGAGTTTGCATCCATCGCGAAGAAATTGTAGGCGCCTGGCCGCGAGGATCGCTCACGAGACCGATCACACGAGGACTCTTCGTCGCACCCGCGGTTGAGACAACTACATATCACGCTGAACGAACATCGGGATCTCCGAACGGCTCTTTTTGTTTCGATTATTATTTCGGGACCCGTTCGATTCGTCTCAGGGAATCGTTTTCAGGGTATCCTGAAGAGAGCATCTTCGGAGATCCCGACTGTCTGGATGCTCCGGCCGACTAAGTTTTATTTTTTTATACACGTTATTCTGTGAACGTCGTTCGTTTGTTAGGTGTACACTTGAATTGTATATTTGTACAACTGCGAGGCATTTCGTTGCGTACGACGGAATCGTTGTTTGTCTGGGAGGAGCGTCTCGCGCGGAATGCGAACTGTGATTTCGAGAACCGATCGGGACGGTTCACCGTGTAAAAAAGAAGATAGGCGAGAGCCACCTCAGAGAAGATAATTCTATTTGGAATCTCTCCGTTAGCCGCCCTAAAATCTATTTTATATACCGCGAACGAACAGAGATCCCCGAGGAGTAGCCGAGCTTCCTTCGACGAACCTTTTGTAAGATTTTTATTTTTTAAAGTTCCGTTATCGGATCCTATGAAACCGTACGCGACTTTTATTCTTTCGTCTCCCAGCCAGCCATCTAGATCGTTACGGAAACAAGCTGCTCCTGTCACCACCTTTGAGGAAGGTGCACGCGTGATCTACCTTGCAACAAGATATGGAAATATATACGCGTCGACAGGGAAGGTTTCGCGCGACTAAAGTTTCGTTTCCGATCGCATGCGTCGAGAGAAAAGATCTGGACGACACGACGATTATTCCTAGATTCTATTTTTGCGCGGATTCTGTATGAAACTCGTACGAAACAGCAGCGAACCCGATCTGTACGTTCCCCGTGTATATAATCGTGCGATTTTAGAGTGCTAAGAGAACTATGTGTATAGACGATCGATTTTAGCTGTAATTACAAGTTGTAGAGACACCGGCGCGCGTGGCACGAGTGAACTGTTGTAACACATTGATAATAAATACTGTACGACGTACGAACTGTCTTTCATCTCTGAAACGGAACACTCCAATCGGGATTGGTAAGGATCGTACTGCGGATATTATACATTTATTCTACATAATCATCCGCAGTGTAGTAAGGAATCAACGAATCGCAGACGGTGGTGTTTTGTAATGCATTGCTGTACTTTTATTACGTTTGGCAATACGTACCATAAGTGAATCTCTGGACACAAATGTTTTCTCTCTTTCTTTCTTTCTCTTTCTCTCTCTATCTCTCTCTCACTTTCTCTCACTCTCTTATCGGTCACGCTTCGCTCGCTGAATAATAAAAAGTACGCCTTAGCAGTAACAATGAATTTTCGTTTATAAAATAATACTACCCTATGTACAATGCCTGGCGTTCATCGGTGTGCTCAGGTGACTCAACGCAACGCTCTACCAACTAGCACTGACAAGTAGAATCCGAATTGTCCGGCGATTCAATCGGCAATACGAATCAGAACATGGCCAATTAATACGACTTAAAATCCGTTACGCGGCAGCGATGAACCGAATAAAAAAAAAGAAACGAAAATTATGTTCTCTCTATTCTTTCAATTGGCTTCTTGAAACGCCGTCGATCGTGCTACAAATTAAAAACAGAAATTAAAACGTTTGAAATCACAGGAATAAAATAGCTTTAAAAGAATTCAACGAAAAGTAGAACACCACACGAAGCCGCGAACAAGATATTCGGATACGTTCGCTGGTTGAGCCGTTTCTTCAAGCCCTTTGCTTTCGTCCCCGAGTTTGGCACCCTTCGTTTACTTTTGCGACAACAAGGAAACACAATTTCCGGACCTCTATATTCCGATAAAAGTCTTTATCACAATGAATAATAATTACAATAATGTTCTTAGTGCGCGTTTCTACGGTTTTCGTGGTACGAGACGTCCCTCGACAGTAGGATTCCAAAAATACAATATCGTTCTCCTCCCTCGCAGTGTCCGCGATTTCCTAAAAAGGTACGCCAGAATCAGTTGCACGAAAGCGTTGCTCCATCCTCTCGCCTCTGTGACATATTAATCTGCTAACCGGCGACGGACGATACACACATATATAGATATATAACCGACGATTATTATTCAATTTCCAGTTGTTTCGCGCCCCAGAGAATTGTTCAATCGAACTTCATCGTTAAAACGAGTTTTATCGTCGATCGATGAGTTTTCCTGATTAAAGAACCACTCGGTTAACAGGTTAAAATAGCACGCGTGACGCGGAGACTTTAAAGCCATCAAAGCGACCGTCGTTCGACGTTGAGACTGGAAAAATATCGGCTACGAACAGTTTCACAGTATTGTGTATGTATGTATGTATGTTTGTATGTCCCTCTATGTGTGTGTACACGCTTCTAATAGTTTCGCGAGCGAGCGAAAAATTTCGTTGACGGTTTCTATTCCAGCGTTGAAAGTGTTCGCGCGTTAAATAGGAAAAAGAGAAGCTACGTTTTGCAATCTGATCGAAAGCAACCCGACGGTATCGACAAATTTCTCGCACGTACGCCCCTCCGCCGTTCTAGGCTTCCCGTCTCTGGTCAATGGGATCTCGATCAGGCGAAAGACTATTGCTAAAATCCCCTTGAATCGTTAGCGAACGGTCCACCTACGCTACAACGTATATATATACAGCATGGCAGTGATTACACACTCTACGATTTTTCCCTGCCGTACAATACACGCGCCACAAAGAAAAGATTTATCTATTTGAATGATCTGGTTCTCGTCGATCCGTCAAATCGACCTTGAACTCCGTGGATCTGGCAGAATTGACCTCGATCGTTCGGCAAGGTGTTCATCAACCTAATCATGCGACTTGTCGTGCTTTGTCAATGTTTCTTGTCGAAAGACAAATCCTCCTGGCAGATCACGAATCGCGCCTTCATGTTCGTTTCGCTCGAAGCGGATCACATGTGTCGAATTACCACCCGAACCCCGTTCACTTTCCAAAGTTGCAGGTAATTGCATAGAGTTGTCTGTTTAATTGTGGATGTGAGTGCGCACGGTCCAGGTGGATGCTCGATCGTCGATCCTCGAAAGTGGATGCATCACGTTTAAAGTTCGTTTTGAACGCGCGTAGAAAAATAAAGGGAAACGCACTGTCGTTCGGTTTACGGTGACAATAATGAGCGCCCTCGTGAATCTGCGAAAGGTGTGTGTAATTACGGTTAGTAAATTACGTTCGGTTACATTCCTCGTTCGACATTAGTACAATTATTAATTATTTACAATCTAGGACATACTCGCTACTTCAAATAGATACTTTTCATAATAATTACTCTTTATAGTCTATCAAAATATTCATCACAGTGCTACGGACACAAAATTGTGTTCTTTTTTTTTATACGTGTAAATAATGATTTTTCTTCATCTTGTATCATTTTTTTTCGTTTTTTTTTATCATCGAGGAGGAAAAGTCGCGTAATCCAGCCACTCGTTGATCGCAAACTACGTTCCACGCGAAAGAGTTCTTCGATCTGCTCTTCTCCTTTTTCTTCTTCTTCCTGCTTTTCGTTTCTCTCTTTATCTTTTTTATTAATAAAATAAACGACGTCTTTGATCGTCTTTCGCTTTTTTTTCATCCGAAAATATCAACGAATCGATAAATGGCATCTATTTTTTAAATTACATTTTAAACGTTTTTTCTAGATCACATTTTTCTCTTCTTTCGTTTCTCTTCGTCATTTGTACAATAGCTTGAGAGGATGACGTTCGATGTCAACGAGAGACCCGATTTTTGACGTTTTCTATGCTCGTACCGCTTACTTATATTTCTGCTTACCTTCTCCCTTCCTTCTTCCCTTCGCTTCTTGCTTCTCTTTCTAAACATATGGGTGCTACACACACACACACGACGGTATCATCCCGTTAAAAAAGAATTCTTACCCGATTTTATACGTGACTTCTATTTACAACAATATATCGAGAAGATGGCCTTCCAAGGAGATCTAGCTTGCGATCCAGGATCCGTGGGCCTGGCAGCTGGCAACGTTTGAATTTTTGAAAGACAACGGAAGTTCGGTCGAGAATAGAATCCAAACGTAACGATTCACTGCGAAAACCACGAGAGAAGAAAACAACCGAAAATAATTTTTCTACAATAGACGAACGGTGAAATCGAATTGGAAGAGGCGATCGCAAGCCGACGACATATGTCTTTCGCGCTATAAATTAAATTATCTCTAAACGAAACGAAAATAAACAATTAAACCGCGACTAAACAGTAAGCAAGCGGCTCTTATACGAAACAACTACAATGTTCCCCTTAGTATGCCTTCCTCGCAATTTCAAGCATCTCTCTCACTCTTTAGAGAAAACAGCGCCTCTTTTGAAACATTTCTTTCCAAAAACGTCCAACCCTCAAATTACAATCCTTTCTCCGCAAACAACAGTCTCTCAAAAAGTCCTCACGTGTTCCCGCGAAGAAAGGTACGCAGTGTTCGAAAAAAATCCATCTGCCAACTCTCACGAAAGATTTCTCGTACAATCCTTTCCACAACCAACTCCGGTATAAAGGCTCGTATTTGTCTCAAAGCCCAAAAAAGATACAACATTTGTTTTCCTAACGATCTCTTCGGAACCTCGAACGTTTATGCAAGTAGGAAACTATAAAACTAAACTCTTTCCGATATAGAATTCAAATAAAAATTTCATGGATTGCACACTGACTTGCACGAAACGCTGTTGTTCCATATTGATTTCGAAACGATATTACGTGTTATTGCGAATGCATAAACTGGTCCGAAGTATGTCAATCAGAGATCGTTGGTGGCTAGCCTTTCTCCGACTTGAACAATGCACATCTCCCAAGATCCATTTGAATTTAAACCTCTGCGTAAAGAGGGCTAGGCGAGCGGAGCGACTGGCAGCAACCCCATGGAAAGAGCCACATGGCTCAGCACCTTGGCGAAAATTTCGGATTGGTAGGGCCGTGGATGTAGCTTCGGAGTTCCTTTGGTGGCTCTGACCCGAAGTCCGACGCCGTGTCAACGTCGGACTTTCGACAAATGATCATACGGATGTCCGTGTGCAAGTAAATTCGGCCTGACTTGCCGGACATGAATCTGAAAAGAAAACGGTCCAGTTTAATATTGCGGGAATCGATCATCTGGCAGCACACACCCACAGGCGCACACATATCGCACACTGAAAGCTTGCCAGGAATATTAAAGAAACTGAAAAGAGCCAAGAAAGGAGGGTTAGTTGTAAGTCAGCGACAGAAACGGACAGCGGACAAAGAGGAACAGCGACGACACAAGGAAAGAGGAGCCAACTATCGCGAGCTACCGAGTTCGAATACATTCTCAACTCTTTTCGGAAATGACTGATTTATTTAAATGTGACTCGAGTGCAAAGGGTTAAAGACTAGTTTCGAGCAACACAGTATATTCGTGATTTGATAAGCGTCGCTCTCGGTAGCCGCTTCGTCTACTAGGAACACTGGTCGTGAAAGCTTTAAAGCTTTAATCGAAGAGGAGAGAGGTGTACACCTCCACCGCAACTAATTAAAATTTCAAAGTTCAGACGACGGTACGAGCACAATTAGATGTTTTGTTGTGTACGCACCTAAGATGAACGAGGTAGCGTAGCGTTTTGTCCCGCAGTGTTCTCTGGCGTAAAAAAGTATGAGATCGTGGCGGCATATCAGAAAGGTCGTATAGTACTACGAACATCTTAACGACTGTACCCAAGGGATTCAGAAGCGTTACTTGAATAGTACCGCTCCTTGGTACTTGGTAGCCCTTTTTGCCCAAATTAATATGTGCCTATGCAAAAAGAAACAAGTGTCTGTTCAGATCGTCGTTCGGGTCACACGTGCTAAAATACATAACACAACGCGGAACTCGCTGCCGTTTTATTTCGAATAGGCTTCGCAGAGAAACGACTTTCAGGTGATAAGCGAAAAGAAAAGACTTTCGGTGGATACAGTCCTTTCGATTTAACACGGCAGCACGGTCCTCGTGGAAAATCGGTAGTAAGTAGAAAAAAAAGAGGATAAAAAAAATATCAATTTACAATATCAAGTAGAATCGATAGGTAAAACGAGGAGTAGAAAAGAAGAATAAGGATGGAATACGTACGAGATAGGGTGTAGAAACTTTATCATTGTCACCGAGTGTGTAAAAGAACACGGTGACCGAAAGCTTTCGATGTTTCGGGCAGAAGGAACCGCTCGCGCCCAGCTCCGCCGTGAAACCGTGAACCGTCGACACAGGTTCGAGTCTTCCGTTCAAGGCGGATTCCTCGAAGCTGCCTAGAAGAGCGTGACTCTGCGGTCTGCTGCGAGACGTGGACCGCCTTTTCGGTGTTTCCTCGCCTTCCCCAGCATTCTCGGTCTCCCTGTCGGTCTCCTCCAAAGAGACTGCGCCTGGACTCGGCGGGGTGTTCAGCTCGAACAGTGCGCTAAAACGAGAAACACTCGGTATAAGAAATATGTTCGATTGAAATCATTGCTACGTGATTATAAAAGGATGGTACCTTCTCTTGGACGACACTGAGTTTAAGCTACTGTCATAGTCGAAGCAACAGCTGCCCCTCCTCAAGGGTGCCGGGCTAGATGTGAGCGGCAAGCCGGTTCTGCTATGGAACACCATCGAAGCCGCATTCTCGAGAGATCTCCGGAATCTCTCTTGCTCGATGGCAGTGGGTACTACCCTGTCGAGGGTTTCGTCCTCCTCCAGGATCGCCGTGTTGTCCTTCGCGTTGCTCCGTGACTTGGCGTCCTTGGCCAGCTTCGGGGCAACCTTATCGTCCTCCTCCCTCTGCTCGATCGTCGCGCTATCCTCCTGGTTTGTACTGTACAGTCTGTTCTGCCACTTGACCGTGGCCGGATCGTCGCATCCGGCGTAACTCTCCTCGTAATTTGTACTATAGGTTCTCGAGTTTTGATGTGCGCCATTTGTACTAAGCTCTGAAGGATCGGTGCACGCCTCACTCATCCTCTCCATCTCCTCGAGTTTCGCGAAGTCGATCCGCCTCTTCGCCTTGGTGTCCCTCGAGCTCTTTGGATCGTGCAAACACGGTTGCACGTTGTTGTACGAGAACGTCAAGCGCTGATAGGCCGCCGGCTGCTCCGATTCTGGACAGCCGTTGTTCTCCGCCATCACCTTCTTGTCCTGCTCCTTCTTGAACAGCTGTCGGATCCTGTTGAACTTCTTGTTCAGAGCGACGTGCAGCGACTTCTCGTCCTCCAGCGTGACGGTCCTCGGTTCCAGGCACGTTCTCTCGGCGTCCACCATGCCCCGAACAGCATTCTCCGTCTCGTTCGTGACCGTCGACGACGCAGACCTCAGCTTGGTCCCGCTCGAAACCTCTGGCAGGTTCCTTCGTTCCTTACTGGTTCGTAAAATTGCTCCCAATAGTATGTCCGCTTTGTTCGACACGTTCTGCAGACAGTCTACCGGCTCGTTCGACCGTTTCTCGGTGTTGGTGCACTTCACGGTTGACAGGTCCTCGGAAGACCCGCCGCTCAGCTTCTCCTGCTTCTGCGAGGGGTCATAGATATTCTTATTGCCATAAATCTCGCCGATGTGAGTCTTCTCCAGAGCTTGCTGGTCGTTCTTACGACACAGTTTGTGGCTGCAGCCCTCGCAGGCCTTGCCTCGGATCATCACAATGTTGTTCGTCGAGCATTCTCCATTCTCCAGATTCACGTACTTCCTGTCGGGACCGTCCTCGACCAACTTCTCCGATCTTTCTCGTCTCCTGACCGTCTTCACGCTGGTCCTCTTACGGCTAGAGGGTGTCCTGGCCCGTAGCACCGCCAGTACCTCGTCGAACTCCCGCTGACTCAGCTCCAGATTACAGTTCTTGAACTTCACCTCGGCCCCGTGCTCCTGGCTCTTCAGGTTCGTGGTCTTCACCTTGTTTTCTACGTAGCCGCTGCTCGGCGCAACGCCCAGCACCCTTCCTGGCACCTTGGCGAACCATTCTAGGATCCCACCTTCCTCCTTCGCCTTCTCCTTCTCCTCCGGGAACGTCAGCTTCGACATCAACTGGCTCAGATCTTTCCCAGACCTGGTCTTGTTGTTAGCGGCTCTATCCAAGCTGGACTCAGGCATCTCCTGTCCACTACACACCGCTGCGGACACCTTGTTCGACGGCTTGGTGCAGCTCTGATGCACCATGCACATCGAGTTCAAGGATTCTTGCTTCAAACGATTATTCGTCGACGGTCCAGGATTTGACTCGTGGAACGGACTTGGATATCTGAACGGAGGGAACACTATATTCGAGTCCTTCGACACCGCCGTTTTGCTGGTTCTCACGGAATCGTTGAAGTTGTAGTTGTCCTTGTTCCCGCGCAAGCTCTGGAATGCGCACTTGCTGTTCGCGGTGCTGTTGTTCCACGACTCGACGAAGGACCATGGTAGGGAGGAGTTGAACGGTATCAGGTTCTCGAACAGCCCGTTCTTCTCCGGCGGCTTGCTCTCCGCGTCTTTCATAGCCTTCTTGCCACTGCCTTGCGCCTCCTTCTCTAGATTGCACTGCTTCTCCTTCAGATTGGTCTGTTTCGCCGGCTCCGGATCCTCGAGCGATCTCTTGTATCGCTTCTCCACGTTCCCGTCGCGATCCTCGATGTTCAGCTGAGTCTTGAAGCAACGTTCCAGGTTATCAGCGTTCAGATTGTTGCGATTCCTGACGCCGTTCTCCTCCAGCTTGCAGCTCTGTCCCTGAACAGCTTTGCCGCGGTTGTTTGAGATCTCGGTCGAGCATTTCGGATAACTGGAGCTCTGACTGTCCTTGGTCTCTTGTGTTATCGACTCCTGCACCGACGGCAGTGGCATCGGCTGCACCGTCACCGTGGTGACGTCGGTTGGGCCGCAAGGCAACGATCGTCGTCGCTTCCTCTCGCCGTTGGGTCTGGGAATCGATGGCGAGGGCGGCGAAGCGTCCTCCTCCTCGCAACGGCAGTGATGTTTACCCAGTTTGTCGCAGGACGTCTGCATTCTATCGTCCACCAGAGCTGTCCAAGAAAAACATTCTCGTTTTGTGACATTCTTCAAGAAGTCATGGCCTTTTCGAACGAACGTCCTGTCTCCCAAACGTTGCAGCCAACTAAAACGGCCAGGGCACGGTGATCCGAGGTACCTCTTCGTCGAGAGAAGTCATTGCCGAAACAATAAAGCTAGCACTGCAACGCTTGCGAAACGCCGGGACATTCCTTCGAAAAGGACACGTCTTACATCTGAAAACCTCGACAGCGAGAACTGTTTTGAAACAACCTGAAACCTGCAGCTGTGCGTAGCAAGATAAGGAAAAGGAGAACGATTGCGAAATCTAAGAGAGAATTACTGGCTCAGCGAATTTTCATAGACAAGATGGTATCGCTTCAGAGGATTTGCGACCGGTAAAAGTACGTCGGCTCTAAATGTATTTGATTACCAGGCAGTACGAGGCCCTCGGGGTTCTGGGAAGCGCTGGGGACCGGGATCGCCTTGGTGGGTGTCAAAGCTCTGGCGACACCCTCTTCGTCTTTCTCTTTGATCGGATGCAACGGACAGGTGAGAACCGGCACCTCCTCCATCCTCGGCAGTGCCCACACGGTGACCTAAAATTCACACGAGAAATCCTCTTCAGCTTCATTAACCTTCGCGACGAGAGTACACTCGACCGGGACACCGTTGGCCACTCGGTGTGACTCATCCGCTGGTTAAAAGTAGGCATTCGTTTGGTGTCCTCGACCACCAGAATAGAACCGTGGATGGTACTCGGAGTACGTGAACGGCAGAGAACCACCGTGCGGATTACATGGACGGTTCGAGGAACATTGACCTCGGCTGTCGCTCCCGGACAAGCTAGCGCGACGTCCCGTCGACGATGACTTTTAGCCTGTTTTTTTTTCAGGGACTCTCCTTTCAGCGAGCTGATCGCAAGCTTCGAGAAAAATCAGTTTAAAGTTTCGATTCTTCAAAGAAGTATAAAAGAGGGACACTTTATTAGAAAGTGTTCTGGCGGCGCTTACAGGATCTCCGGCAGGGTAGCAAGCATCGAGTTGAAAATCTATGTAATGCTACCGAGTCTGAAAGTGCCGTCCACCTACCTTTATCGAATTTCCATCGCCGCTGCCAGCCAGAGGGAAGGTATGCTCGACGGGAGTCTCGCGGAATTTTCTCAGGTTCTCCTCGTTGTACGGAACCACCCTTGTCGTGATGTAGCTTGGCGCAGTACCGTTGCTTCTGGACCACCAGGCTGCGACTTGACTGAAGTGAAGCCGGGAACGAACCGCTTGGTACAGTCCGTAAAAGTTCATCGTCTCTGGACTCCTATTGTTTTTTGTACGAGTGAGTTAGTGGCGTGCGCTATCGAGGGAGCAGCAGAGAGAGAGAGAGAAAGGGAGACCAGAGGTCTGGTTGCGCCACTCACTTGCTGGGAACGACGCAGATACACCAGTACTCCAGCAGCATCTCCGACGCGTGTTGCCATGGTGCGATTGATAAGGACGGCACGGTGCTGATCGGATTCTTGTTCCTCGCTTTAGCCAAACCGCACGGACAGTCGCTGCACAGCATCACTTCGATGCACAAATACGAGCCGATCGCTGTACGATCGGCGATCTCTCGAACCAGTAGAAGGTATCGATTGCACTGGACAAACGAAAACATACTGACGTTAGTTTACCTTGTCCCGATTCTTTACACTTTGCACTCGACTGGCCCTTCGAGGGGATATCGCGAATCTACTCGGCGATGTCCATCTTTTAAGTCGCCTTAGGCTGGACTTATACAGGACCCTGGCTCCCAGGAGCCCAAACCTTTAGGTCTTTTAGGCTAGTTTGGGCCCTGGCTCTAAACCTTCTTTAGAGCCAGGGCCCTGTATGAGTCCAGCCTTAGAGTGCAGAGTATACCTACGTCCAGAGGACGAGCTAGCTTACCAAATAATTATCTTCCTCGCACACATGATCGTTGGAAGCCGCCTGCATGGGCGCCGCACAATGTGGGCCCTCTTTGTAACCACGTGGAGGGCCCTGAATCCTCCCTTCGGACACAAGGACTCCAAGGGCTCGGAACACGCTGAGAATGCCACCCCGACCGCCAACCCCATTTGGGCTGGGAATGCCTCCTATCACCGCGCCTAGGCAGTGCATACCTGCAACAGAGAGAAAATTAGGTCAGCGGTTACACGATCGCAAACAGAACTTGGATCCGTCGAGTCTTTTTCAGCGGATCGACGTTGCCGCGAATGGACAGAAAATTGAGTCAGCGTTTCTCGAAGTTTGCGGGAACTCGGAGCTCCCGTTGCAATTATCTACCGTGTGCTATCATGGGAAAAAATATGGAAAGATTTCGGTGATCGTAGGCGGAAAGAAAATTTAATGGCAAGGGTTTAATCGGTTTCCGGTGGCGTGGGACGAGGCAGATTCGTAGACTCGGCGAATCTTGAGGCGCGTGGGCCCCTGGAGAGGTGAAAAGTCGGTCTAGAAGCTAGCTGGAACCAGCGCGATCACGAACCTGCGCGCGTTCTCCTTCTGTGGAAGCAGTGGCCGACGCACTGTAACAGGATCGCCGACATTTTCGAGACCCGGTCTCGGGGGAAAGAAAACTGGAACGATTTGACCGGCGCTATCGTCGATCTTAAGCGCGCGACGAATCATGCTCGGCTACCAGCTTCACCAGAGATGTCTTTATCAGGAGAACGAACTTTGCTCTCTGGCTCGGCCCTTTTCAGGTGGAACGCGTCACCATTATCAATCCTGCTCGAGCGTACTCCGCACGATCGACGACTCCTTCCTTCTCCTTGTTCGTCGCCGCTACCATCGTCGAACCACGTTGCACAAAGAGGCGACAGCGTTCTCAAAACTTCTCGAAACGATCACGGATTTTCTTGGACGTTACTCATTCCATGAGTCAGTTGCAGTGTCTATTAAACTGGCGTAGACGCGAGAAACTTATGTTCGGAGGCGAATTCCAGGAGGGTAAGCCGTTCGTATTGGTTGCTCGAACTTGGCGACTCTCTAGAAGCACGAATTGTTCGAGAATCGTTAATATTTGATCTTGCCCGATATCGCGATTGTAAGGTATCGAACGATTTCGAAGGACCGCCACCATCTCGAACCACGTTGCACAAAGAGGCGACAGCGTTCTCAAAACTTCTCGAAACGATCACGGATTTTCTTGGACGTTACTCATTCCATGAGTCAGTTGCAGTATCTATTAACTCGCGTGGACGCGAGAAACTTATGTTCGGAGGTGAATTCCAGGAGGGTAACCTGTTCCCATTGGTTGCTCGAACTCGACGACTCTCTAGAAGCACGAATTGCTCGAGAATCGTTAATATTCGGTTCTTGCCCGATATCGCGATTGTAGGGTATCGAACGATTTTCGAAGGACCGGTTACGACGTCCGGCGGGTTTCGAGGGTTTTCCTGTGTCTTTTCATTCGACACCCGATCCGAGAATTCGTCGGCCGTCTTCCGCCGGTCATTATGTAAAGGTGAATACGCACAGGAGGGCGATGGGCATTATTTATAACTTTGCCCGCCGCCATACGCGGCGAAAGCGACGAACCGGATTGGCTTCCTCGCCGCCTTTCCTCCGAGCGTTTCAGTGTTCAGTCCAACGAGCACAGAGAGCTCCGCGCTCCTCCGAACGGAAACTCCGAGAATTCCACGGGAAATGTAACACCGGCTGGTTTCGTGGAAAATCCGGCGGGTTTCGAGGACAGCTGACCACTCGCTTCAATTAGATCAAAGAAACGGTTTCTAAAAGCGAGCCAACGTCGCTCGATCCGTTACGAAGCGCATCTTTCGGACAACACTTTTATCCCCGAACAATATTTTCGACCCCCATGGACTCTCCGTTCCGGGGACGGAGAGCCGAAACGTTTGAGACCGCTCGAGCGCGCACGGAAACGCGGACTAAACGAAGGCTGAAGAGAAAACAGAATTCGCGAGTCGTTGCACGTGGGATTTGGCAACAGGGGGCGAGGTTTAGGCGACACTTGGGACACGAAAGACTGGCTCGACGATTAGCCGAGATTTTTTGAAAAAGACCGTGCGCTGGCGGGACCGCGCCAGACGCGACGTGGAATTTGAATAAAGAACCGAGAGAGCGCCGCACTGGTGGCGAGCGTAATCCGGCACACGCTCGTTCCTCTGTGTGCGTCGAGGGTCTGTACACAGAAGGGAGAGCTTGTGGGGCTCCACGAGGGTGATCGTACTCGCGTGTCATGCGCAAAAACTTCAACCCTCGGTGAAGTTCTTCGGGAAAGACGGAGAGAGCGTGAGCGAGCGTGGTAACCCGGGGAGGAAGCGGTGCAAGGATTAAGGGGAAATCTCTGGCTCGAACATCTCCGATTAAACAACCGTCAAGATGTTCGTGTTAATCCGTAGTTATATCGAGAATGTCTCGGGACACACAGTCCGATTAAACACCTCCGGTCCTGATATCCTGACCGCGAGACAAGGAGCGATCGTTGGGCAAATCGGCAAAGGATACTTTAAGACGATCAGCCAGCGACGAAGCAAAAAGAGCATACCTTTATACCGCTTCTAATCGGGTCGTCCGATAGTCTGGAATACTCGATAATCCGCCGCGAGAATCTTGTTAGCGCCGGGGACTGTCTGAGTTTTCCTCGTATAATTAGTTGCTCTAAATCCAGTAAACAGCTGACCAGCTGTCCGATTCTCGGCAGAGGCCGTGCCAGAAACGCGACGAAATTACCGTGCATTAACACGATTCGGATGCGAACAGGTAGCGAGCTAATTAATTTTTTGGCGGATAGCAGCGAGCTGTTTTAGTTCGAACGGGACACCGTTCGTTCGTGGTTTAGCCATTGGAAGGCCGACGAGGGATCGACTCGGCGAGCTAAAGCCGGAGGCTGACGAAGGCTCGGGCATGTGGCGACGTCGCGGGAGGCTCAGAGAGGCTGCGAGGGAGGTTGAGGGAGAGAGCCGATGCGCTTCCGATGCAGCTCGGTGCATGGTTACGGTGCAAACGCTCCGCGGCTGGTCCAGCTGGGAAAACATCAGTCCGATGGCGCCGCTGTTATCTGGCCCGGAGTAAACAAGAATTATTCGGGTCGTACGTTGTCTCGTCGTCGTTTCGTTGATTCTGGTCGCGCGTAATTGCATCGACCTTGATGCAGCCCCCGATCACGCCGCACACACCACTGTTCCATTTCAACGGAAGAGAGTATTCGGTCGCGAGGCTGGGAATTCCTCTGAGAACGATCCCTTTGTTCAACGATAAGGCGGGAAAGTCGCGGAGAGGACGGAGAGGAGGCTTTCGTGGAGACAATGGCACCGAGAGAGCTCATTGCGAGACCCGCAGAATGTAAACTCGCGAGAGCTCGAGACTGCGGTGGAAGGCTCCGCGAGGCAGTCGGCCAACAAACAGATAGCCAGAATTAGTCACTAAACGACTATCAATTATCACGATCCGCGACTGCTCGCCCGTTTCACCGAGACGGGATCGACCGCGAGTCGATGTCGCGACGATCGTTTGCGTCGGCGTCGCGAGTTGCGAACCGAGATCGAGACCATCCGAGTCGGATTCACTGCGAGGATGCACTGCCAATTTGCTTCTATGCAACACGACTTCTGCAGCGGCCGATGTGGAGCGCAACGTCTCGGCTCTATCGCTATCGATCGGCGTGTTTCATCGCCGGAGAAATATTTCTAGTCGCACAGTGGGGTATTTGTCCGATTTCACCGGTCATAATTCAATTTGAAAAATTTTACAGAAATTGTTAAATTTTTGTGGCTTCAATTAGTTGAATGTCTGAGGGACAATCTATTATCATTCGTTTTCCCGTTCGTGTGTCCATTAAGCACTGAAATTTGACGGAAGTTTCAAGTTTCGTGAACCGCTTTCATTCTTAACGAATTCACCTATTAGTTAGTTTACATCATTTACGTACACTAGCAGATTTCTCTTTTGTAGATGTTTTTTTAGCTAATTATAGGGTATACTTTTAAGAGAAATTCACTTTTGTACCATATACATTGTTGTAACTATTAATATTTAAAGATAACCAACGATGAGTCACTTTCTTGATGATTCTGAAACTTTGGTAATGATTTTTTTATACTCCCCGGTGAGTCCCAGTGTTTATTTCTGTGCCTTTGTATTCTTTGAAGTTTTCTGAATCAGACGCAAGAAAAATTCGAACTAACTACAACTGACTCCGTGTTTTATGGTTGATTTACGAAAATATTTCTCACATCCTGCATGTTTGCATTCGCTATAACTCCGTATTAACTCAAGCAAATACTAAATAATAATAATAAACATACAATATACACTAAAATAAAATTACAATTAAAGTGTACCCGACCTATATCTCGGAAATAAAGCATTTTGGAGAAAAATATTTCACACAAAAGTTGTATGGTTTTAAGGGGAACATAAAATGGTGTCAATGATTTGACCTTGGATAGACGTTTGAAAATCACGAGAAGGTCATCTTCAATTTCTTAGATATGTAGAACTCCCTATTGAAAAATGCATACTTTTCGCCATGGCTATATATTTAAAATACAGCATTCTTTATAATAAGTATTTTAAAAAGATATTTTAAATGTAAATGATTATAATCGTCGAAAATGGATATAAAATAGATGAATAACGTAAAAATATTGATTATTATCCACACTGCTTGATTGAAAAATGACTACAAACTTTACAATCTGAAACGCTCCTCTTTATGGACACATTTTGCACTCAAAACATTTAAAATGGTTCTTTTTTCATCAAATTTGGATAAATTTTAGCAAAGTTACAGCAATTTCAATATGGAGCGAATTTTGAATTGGCTGTGGCCGCTGAAATCGGGCATGTACCCCACTGTGCATCGTCGTGGAGCTCTGTGGTCCTCGGAAATTGCATTTTCTTAAGCGTTCGCTCGGAAATGTATCAAAGATGCTAAATACCGGCTATATTTGTTGCATTAGCATAACACCGAGCACCGTTCGCGTCGTAAACGCTTGTTCGCAACTCGAAGTCCGGTTGGCCAGCGGCGTAGCAACGACAATTCCTTCGCAAGAAAATAATTGATAAACCAAAGGTGTGATTCTCTACGTCGTCGCTTCGAAGCATTATCGGGTTCCGTTGTTCGAGGAGGAAACGAGCATCAACTTCTGCACACGCGAGGACGCCGCGTGAATTTTATGGTTGGAACGCGCCTGTAAATGAATTAACAGAATTACACGGCTTCCGGAGCTTCGGACGATGCTCGGGCTCTCTCGCGACTGCACCGCGCTCGCGATTTCTTCGTTAATTATTAACTTCCCGATTTTATAGGGAAGTTACTGTTTTTCGTTTTGCTATTTCCAATCGCGAACACGCGAAATTGCAGTCTTATCGAGACGACCTCTCGTCGCCGTCGAGATAACGCGGAGATAGGCGGAGATCTTGTCCTGGGTCAACTTGTAAATAATTCGGGAACGATTACGCCATCGAACCGGTCGAAAACAATCGTCGAGGTTGCTCGTTGCAAACCGCCGAGAGCGAATATTCATGGTTACGTAAGGTAATTAATTCGCAACGATAACGTGGAAACACGGCCACTGATTAGAGTGAATGTGTAAATGCGGCGACACGCGAAACAAACGGCGGATTGGAAACGTCGGCTGCCGCGACGTGCGCGCCAGTATAGAACGAACAAACGTGTCGCGTGCGTTATTGGAAAAAGTAATCGTTCTCTGCAGGCTGTTCCTGTTATTCGTTGATCGCTCATTTGCGTTCACCTCGAATCGCTTGGATACGAACCGCTCGCGCGTCATCGCGAACAAGTTTGCTTTGGATATTGCTCCGCCAAAAAATAATAACGATACTCGCCGATCTTGTCAGCGGTCCAGATTTATCGCTACAAATGGTAGCAAGAGGCGCGCGCGCATGCCTGCCTTTTCTTCTCTTAATCGCTCGTGTTTACACGCTCGATGAAGGAAATCATTGATCGGGACGAGGTCGTCTTCTGTTGCTACCGGTCCGTTACCGATTAGCTCGTTAGCGTGCCTATCTACGCTAGACCGCGCCTCTGGGTCCAGCCCGATCAACTAAATCATCTTTTCTCGAATGCGACATCAACTGGGATTGCCTTTCCAGGCACTCGGCTGACTCCGGCTGTCCGAGCAAGACTTTCGTAACGCGAGGAACGTTTCCGAAATGAAAGATCCGACAAAAGTAACTTCTCTCTTTATTCCCAGAGGGTTTAGATGCTCTCTGTGTATCACCGGCTCCCGTTCGCTGATCCAGCGGAGTCAGCTCGAGAGGCTCTATCTCCTCTAGAAAGTCGTTCTGTTTGCAACTTCTTCCGTGACCCGTACTGCTCGCCGCAGTTCCGGCAAACAGACAACCGCGACGTTCAATCGTTGGTCGGTCAGTCGACTCGAGGATAACGGATCCCCTTGACGACTCCGCTTTTAGAGAGTTCCCTCCCAGGGCAGAATCGTCCGAGGAGCGTCGCGACAGAAATACAGGGGATATTCCATAACCCTCCTCGAGTTTTCTCGTCGGTGAAAGTGCTGGAACGATGATCCTCGAAGCGATTTACGCTTTCGCGTCCGAGCTTTTTTGCCAGGTTTCGATCGGTCCAACCGCGATAAGGCTCGGCGAGCAATTGTATCCGGGATTAGAAGCATCTTTGGGATCATCTACGTCGTCTACGCCGATCGAACGCGGTTCGCCCCGTTATCGCGAGTCGAAACTCGGCGTTTCTCGAACGGCGAATCAACATTTTACGAGCGTGAGAGTTTCCCAGCCCCTATTCGGTATCGACCGGACCGAATATGTACGGTGCAATCAGTCGCCGGACTGAAAAGGGTAATGATTGCGGCCCGCTCGCCGAGCGATCCTATAAATCTTGAAACGTCACGCGTCGACGGTGCTTTCGTCGGGAAGATCCGAGATCTCCCCAGGACTGTGATTTTCTTATTTCCGTGCCCCACGATGTACTGCACAGGAAATCAGAAGTGTCCGGGGCGAAAGAGGGACGGAGAAGGAATATAACGAGAAACCGAGAAAGAACGGACGGATCTTATTCCGACAGACTGACTACATTTTGAATACGCCCAGCCGCAGACGGCTTTATTTCTCTCATCGGGGAATCGAATGCGAGCGGAATTATGCTAGACGGAAGTAAGCGTCCGCCTCGTCGAGCCAGCTCTAACTATTTAATAAGGAGCATGTCGGGTCGTCCGCTTTCCTTCGAGTTCCCTCGTTCTGGTTGTTCCTTCGCGAAAATTTTCGATTGTTCAATTTTTCAAACGCTAGCTCTGCGTCCTCCCGTCGAATCGTTATCATCCCGTCGGAGCCAGCCGCCGCCGTCCCTTCGTCCTTCGAGGAAAGGGTCGTTCCCATCGTCTAGACACCGTCGTCGGGCCACCCACCCCTTTGATTTCGGGAGCGGCGGTTTGGTGTTCTCGTGGGCTGAAGGAACTCTCCGAGCCGCATCGGGAACAACCGAACGGAAAACAAAGAGGCTCGAGATTACGCATGCAAGAACGAACGACTTAGTCATCGATTAATCAACCAGGCCTTCGGGGACAAAAGCTTCGGCACGAGCTGCACGTGGTTACTTTTTTTCCTTCCCGTGATTATCGGGCCGAAGCACCTTCGAGAGAGAAATTTTTCATCGCGGATAAGATTGCGCTTCACGATGATACGCGTTCGAAGAAGATGCAGGCCTGATGAAAAGCTTTTGGTGCGTGCAGAAATCGCGTAACGAACAACAGAAACTATTGAATAATGGAGAGCTGTCGCAACCCCGACTACGAGTACTTATCGTGCTCGCTCTTTAATTATTGCGCTCTGCACGAGAGAGCGATTAGAGGGAGCGAACTCTCGACGCCGACGTTAACCCAGTGAAGGAAAGCGGACCGCTACGTTTCACCGATTCTAGTATTATTTCTAACAAGGGGAAGCCGCGGTTGATGGGTCACGGATTTTTCTGAAACTTGCAGTATTTGAAGATGTCTCGTCGAAATGTAATTTAGCGAAGCATTAACGCGCGCTTCTCAAGATTTTCCGAAAAAATTGCATTTGAAAATCGGGTCACACCTTCGTAAGGAATATTGAGGAGTTCGCGTTAAGAGTTAAGGTGTACCAAGAAATACTAGTAATCGGTAGGTTGTTGGTTCGACTCCCGTTATCGATATTTTCTTTTTTTTTCTTGAAATTTATACCTATCTCAATTTTAATTGTAAATACTTTTCTAGTATCACAGAGTCGTACTAGCATATAATTAATACACAAAATTTTCAATAATATAGCAAGTATAACATTCTGGAATTATTTTTTGTTCGATTTATTTCGCAACTGGCACAAATAAAAAACACGCAATTTCTACATAAAAAATAACTTATAAATAATAGATTTTAGGCTTAAAATTGAGGTAGGTATCAATTTCAAGGGGAAAAAAATAAAATATCGATAACGAGAGTGGAATCAACAACCTACCGATTATGTACTCCTCAATATTCCTTATGAACGTGTGAACCGATTTTCAAATGCAATTTTCTCGGATAATCTTGAGAGGCGCGCGCTAATGCTTTGCTAAATTACATTTCGAGAAGACATCTTCAAATACTGCAAGTTTCATCAAAATCCATGACCCATCAACCGTGGCTTCCCCTTGTAAGCCAGCTTCTTCCGATCGCTTTGTCCCTGATTTCTCCCGAGCCTCTACTATTTCCCGATGATTCACGGTCGTTACGAAAATTTCGAATACCGCTAACTCTTATTTTCCCTTGCGATAACAGAAATACCGGGTCTCTCCTTTGCTCTTCGCGTTGCTCCCTTTCGCTGACAACACGATAAATTGCTCGCCAGCTATTGTGCAAGCCACCGTTGCACGAAAGACGATCGAATTCTACAACGATACGATCTTTGACCGGACGACGAATGTGAAAATCGGTTTCTTTGTTATCGCAGTAGGCTGCCGCGTAGCCTCTTTACGATCAAAAAGTCGTCCGGTTAGCAGTTTAAAAATCGTGTCGGAGCGATCTGCGGTTCCGAGCGGATTGCGAAAGGGAGCCGGGCGACGTTGACAATGCAGTCTTTCCTCTGTCCCGAGGAGAGACGGGCTCGCGTTTCGAGCGAAATCTCGAACGGGAATGCGACGGCGGGGAGCGAAAGAAAGGAAATTCCCGGGAACCGAAGAAATTACAGGCCGCGCGCGCGTGGTCCGCGAACAATTCCACGGCACTCGAACGCGAAATGGATTGCTCTCGTCCTGTATAATAGAGCGACGATTCAATTCGACGCAATTTCGTAATTGCGCCGGCATCGAAGGACTCGCTCTTCTTTCACGCATTCGCCGAAACAATGGGCCGTGGGGGTCTTACCGTTGGTTCGCGCGACACCGATACGAACACGGGAGAAACTCTGTTTCGTTACGAAAACGTGGCCCCTTTTGCCAGGGTATAATGGACCGAGCAACGATGGACTCTTGTCAACGAGGACCGACCGTTCCCATTGATTGCGAACCCGAAAGCCCAGCCGTACTAACCGTTCAGGATACCTAGGACCCGCTGCACCGGCCGAGAGAACTGCACCTTGTTTCTTCTCCTCACGTGCAACGGGTGCACGGGTCCGTGCTCTGGACGCGACACGAAAATAAATTCACTTCGGAGGGAAGACGAGTCGCTGACCGTTCTCCTGTCTTTCGATAGCGTTTTGTTTTATTTGCTTGCGTAAAGCGTAACTGCATCCCGACCGTGCAATTATCGAACGTTTACAGTTTTTCAGCTTTTGCGAGAAAGCAACATGCAGGTCTTTCGGTTGCAACGGCTGAGCCACCCGTTATCTCGGTTAATTTAATTCCGCTCCATTTTCGGCTAGGACGAGACTAACTTAATTACACCAATTCGCTTCTTGTCGCTGGGCAAACAACGATCGCCCTTTGGTCACGGCGCTCGCCAGGAGGCCGTCGAGAGGCGGATGCGAGTCGGCCAATTAAAGGGCGGACAAAAATCGTTATTATCCTGCTCGAAGAACGTCGAGTCGCTTCCTTTTACGACCGATTATCCGACATAGACGATGAACATTAAGGACGAGCGGGAAGCGAATTAATCTACGACGGTTCCCGTGATTTACAAAAAAAAATATTTTCGCAGTAGATAGCGACCGGTCTGAACGATAATCGCTATCGATTAAGTAATAGGGAATCGCCTCGCGATTACCAGATAAGAGGACGCCCTCGTCGAGATAATCGTTTGTTTTCGTTTCCTCGATGGTGTCTGGCCTTTTAAAAAACTATTATCGTCGGTGTTTTTCGTTTCATGTTCGTGTTCGGGGTTAGCGCGCGACGATAATCGTTGTTGACGATAGGCTCCGCCGTAATTCGTTCTTTCGTCGCGGCTAGGTAGGAAAAGTTCTTCACGTCGAACGATACTATTTTCCCACCGACAACGCGATCAAATGCTTAATGGCTCTCTCATTACGCGGTTTATGGCCCACATTGTGCATACGGGCGCCGTGTGGGCATCGAGACCGTGGAGAGCCCGGCTATCAAACGATCGAAAAACATCGAGCTCCGCCGACTGCGTGTCGTCCATTACGATATTATATTCCGCCTCCGCAGGGAAATTGTCGTTTGCGCAATTGCACGTGATTAAACCGGGGGAAGGAGGAATCGGCATCGAGAACGTGCACCGGGAACGATCGCTCAACGATCGGCGACAAAAGGCAAATTGCTGAATTCGTGCACAGGCAAAGGTCGGACGGACGATTTTATTGCGCGAAATGGCAGGCGATCGGTAACACGGTCGAAACCGTGTTGAAAATTATACAATCTCCACGGCGGATCGTTGTGCAACGCGACAATCTCATCCGCGAAATGTTAGCCGTTGAAAAATTGAGAAGCCCGCGGTACACCGCGGCCGGCTAATGGCACAATAGTTTAGCATCCACCTTGCGAATGACTTTCTATTTCCAGAAGCGTTAGAGAGGCTCGCGTGTGCAGCTGTTGCACACACGAGTCATGTATATTAAACAGCGGCGAGTGAAATCTCGACCGAACGAGCAAACCCCGTTCGGAGTTCCCGGTGACCCTAAACCGATGTTCGTACATCGATTAGGGTTCGCGCGGGATCGTACGAAAAATGACGCGGAACGACGAGGGTCCGCGCAACCGATCCGGCTTTGCTGAAGAAATAATGAGTTCCACGGGTCACGTGACGGTCGAAGGGGAAAGCAGGTCCGCGTTACAGAATTTACGAAGCTGGTATCGTGTTACGCTCGAGGCTCCGCGATATCGGCGCGGTTGTGCCGAGCGGTCGGGAAAGGAAAAACCGAGCGTCCGAACTCGAAGCGAGGCGAGGCGTCTAAACCAGCGATTCGTGTGTATCCACACATCCAACGGCACGTATCTATTTCTATTTCCAGAAACATGGTGGACACCGGAGGCTCGCACGGCTCGTGCCACTCGAATCGGAACATGCCTTCGACGAGACTCGGAAAGGAGCACGAGGTTCTCCGCGTTACTCGTCGAGGCGCGTCGCAATAAAACGACCACAGAAAGACAGAGAGAGAGAGAGAGAAAGACAGGGGCCTACGCCAACTTCGACGCGCAAAAAAAAAATACAAGAGACGATCGATCGAGGCGATTCCGGGTCGATAAGATCAAGATAAACCGTCAGAAAGTTTCCCGTCGCGATCACGCAGTATTTTTCAAAGTATGTCGTAACAAGGCGGTGGTTTTCCACGCGACACCAAGCACACACCTTCTTCCTCCTGAAATCCAACTCGTGAAAAATCGGCTGACCAAACCGATGACGCAATTCCAGCTAGTGAGAGTAAGATACCCGGAGACCTCAAGCTTCCGCTCGTACCGGATTCCCGTTTACATAACGCGGCCACTTACAATCACCGTGGCGACCGTTTCATTGCTTTTCCAGGCCCTGCTCCCCTCTCCTATCCTGCCGAAAGGGTACCAGTTCCCGACCGACATGAATTCGTGAGGATTTTTCTTGCCAACAATTCCTGATATAGGGTAACTGCACCAGTCAATGAACATTTGAAAAATTGTTCAGGACGATATTTTATTAAAAAAAATATGTGACTTAAAGGAATTTCATGTATGCCAAATGGCTCCATATACATCATTTTATTATTATTTTTCTTTATTAAACGTTATCGATATTTATTAATAATAATTATTGGTCCAAGAGTCATTATCGCTAGTATGCCGTGCGGCTTAAAATTTGTTGGAATATACAAAAGCGTTCATTTACTGGTGCAGTTACCCTACCAGAAAGCTTGCTGACACAGTTATCTCGAACAACTAGAAATCTTCGTGCCCCTGTGCCGACAGGGAGAGATGACTCGAAAATAAACGTCGATTCGTGTGTCCCGTCGACAGTGTGCTAATATTAACTATAAAATATACTCATTCTGCGCTCGCAGTACACAAATCATCCTATAACTTTAATTGTTTCCATGTTTAACACAGTGAGGCAACCGCGGATGTTATTTCGTAACAGTGTATCATCATAGACCCGCGCGCGCGCTATCATTGTAAAAAAGGTGTCGGAGATCGAACAGGTATTTTCCGACAAGGAGATATTCCAGGGCAGCCGCGTGTGTGCTCGAAGATGCACGAAGTACGTAGGCGACTGGGAAAAGCGACCGCTGGCTTCGAATAAAAGAGTCGAGGTGAAAGAGCGGTCCTCCGGATATCGTGTCAAGGCTAATGTTCATCGATCGGGTAGTAGGTCCGCGTGCACGCGTGTGCTTATCGACTTGCCAGAGAGCCACATCGCATCGGCTCTCCGCATCCTTTTCCCTTGCCCGGGATAGGCCCGACGCGTATTCAATGCTCAGGTTAAACAGTGTCGGGCCAGGGACAGTCGTTTCCACAGGTATCCGATTGAAAACGTCGAATCACTTCTAAACGGTACGTACTTACCCGACCCTGGCCGAAACGGATTTCCCAATTGTAAGAAAATTGCCATCGGCTATCTACCTGAGTGAAGGGATGGCCCTATTCCGTGGAAATAAATTTCAACAAACTGCCGATGCTTTTGTTTCTCTTTACTGTCTGTCCACGAAGGAAGAGTATTTATGTTCCTCGGTTCCACATTAATTTTGTCATCGTCTTAGCCTAATAACTGCTAGAGGACGGAGAGGTAGTAAATGTTCACCGTAAAAGTAAATTTAATCGTAAAATAAAGTGTACCGTTATAGGAATTGTAAGACAGGATAACTTAACGAACCAACAATGGAATTTGTCGATGGTGAGAAAGGAACCCACCGGGGCCCGGCTAGGTACGCTCCTTTCGGTGCTGGGGGCTCGTATCAGCGGCGAGGTCAGCTGAGCGTAGCGTCGAGCCCTCAGCTGGGAGCGAAAGATGGCGTCGAACAGCTGATCGACTGTCCGCGCAAGCGTGTTGCCGTCGAGCTAGCAGCAGACGCCGAGCTGCAGCGGAGTAGCGAGCGCACGTGCGAAATATCGAAAGTCTATTTCCAGGTTGGAACGAAAATGGCTCGCGTATCTCGCGCCATATGGCTCCCTCGAATCGCGCTGCATCCCCGCAAGGGAACAAAGCCAGCCGAATAACCCTTTGACCGGTCGATTATTTTCGGAAGAAGGTACAATACCCGAGGCAGCCTTTCTATTAAAAACACTTCATCGGGAACACGTAGGGAGACCGTTCAAAAGAAAAACTCGTCCCGTCGGCGCGCTCGCTTGAATAGCTCCCGATAAATCGAGTCTCGCGCAAAAATTAGCACGAGGGTATGTACGACTTTTCTTTCGGCGTCCTATCTGCCCTCGTATCTAGCTCTGTCAGGCATTATCGGTAATTAACGACTGGCAGCGTTAAAAATGGTCGCACGATCAGGGTCTTATCGATCGCGTCCTCTCTGCCGCCTCGCGAAAGCCTTTTGGAACGAGGTCACCGTTTCGAAGGGACTTTTATCTTATCGTCATCGAACTATCTATCTCTAGGACGAGCTGTACTTTCACCTAGCAACCGGCCAGTCCGCGACGACGCAGAACATCGGCGGGTTTTCGCCTTGTGCGTTCCGGAGACCGCGGAGCCCTTGAAACTGTCGCGCGAGGTTGCCCCGATCGAAGCTGCTGCTGCTGCTGCTGCCACCTCCATCGGCGCAGCTGCTTCGACGAACGCTTACCAAAAGCCGCTTTATAAGCTCGACATTCCAGCTGGTATCGTGCCAACGGCAATCGTCACGATATTGCGGCACGCTCGTGACGTTTCTGTCCGCGTGTCCTTTCACTCTGGCCAGATGCTCGAGGAACCGCGTACACTTATCGGCCCTGTCCGACGCGAAACTTTCGTAGATATCAGCACAATCTCTGACTAATCTTAAACAAGCCTAGTGTCAGTTACAGATCCAAAACAAATCAGTCACCGAAACAAACCTTAGCCTCTTCCAGCTCCTTCCGCGTGAATCATCCAGACAATTGGCCTTTTTCCTCCACGTCATCCCCTCCAGAAAATTCTCAGACCCATTAACAGACGATTCTTAATTCATCAGTCTTCGTCGGAATAAACTTTCGCTCGGCAACCCAGAATCCAGTTTTAGACGTATTTACGGAAGCACACGAGTTGGCAGGTGCGACGAGTTGCAAAATCGTCCGGCCATTCTACGATTTTATGGTAAATCTTGAGTTACCGTCGAACAGGGTGGATTAACCGCAGAGCTGTGCTCGCGTTATTCGATCCCGGCGAAACCTTACGCTATTCGCAAAAGCACGAAAAACGAACGGCGAAAATCGCGGCGGTCGGGCTGTCAGCAACATTGTTGACCGAGCGAGCACAAACCGAACCGAACCGGTGCGGACAAGGCCAGGTATCCTGTTTGAAAATCTGTTGCACGGCCACTCGGTCGAATCACCGAGACCCGAATCACGGCGATTGTCGATCGAGAAATCCTTTCCCGACCGTGTCCTTTCACTCGATGTAAGCCAGGTGCTGCGCTACGGATTACGGGACCGCCTAAGTAGGTACTCGTCAGCCATTACCGAGCACCGGAGATCTCCAGTCAGAAACAAACGGAACCTCTCGTTAACGAGACCGGTCACTGTTCGAATTTAGCCTAGGCGAAAACCAGGTTCGCTCAATGGGAGCCGCGGCGAATTTCGTACGCTACAAGTGGTCATCTATTTTCCACGGCTCTTGAATCGTACAATGTGCTTCTCGATCGAAAATGTAATATAAAATCAATTTGTGATTTCGACGCAAGGTTCGATCATTAGTACTACGATCGATGATCGATGATGATGATGATACGAATGATCGAACCTTGCGCCGAAATCACAAATTTATTTTATAGTCCTAGAGTTGGATAAGCCTTGCTAGTGTCCTTCGCGGAAAAACTGCGGTCTGAAACTAGGATAGAGAGAGAAAGAGAACCAGAAAAGTCCTTACCAGTAAAATTGAACTAGTGTCGCTGATTTTATATCAAGACGAGATCTCAAGTGCTCTTCTAGCCGCGGAAACGTCCGAGCTCTAGCGCGTCCAGTTACAACAAGAAAAAGAATCGGTAATCGCAGTAGCCCGAGACCCTGAGACTCTATGGACGTCGCGTCGGTGACAATCGCCTTGAACTTGAGACTACTGCGTACGATGTCCAAGAGCGAAACGTGTAGTTATAGAAGGCTGTTGTATTCCGTTAATTAGTATTTTGTTTAGAAGACAATATATTGCAAGTTTTAGCGGATTATCCAGTAGTCTAAGACAATCGAACGAAATGTGAATGTACTTGGGAGAATAGAGAGTCTACCCTGTTGAGAGAAAATGGGTATATATAGGTTTGAACTTGAATGACGAGGACTTGGGTATTGTAAGGGCTAGAATGACAAAGTCAGATCTTGGAAGATAAAGCGGCAAGGTAAAGGTTGGAATATGATGCGGCCAGGAAAAGGTCGGGGATGAGTCAAGGATGAAATGATGAGTTTCTAGAGAAATCTATGTAGGGTAACTGCACCAGTGAATGAACATTTAAGAAATTGTTCAGGAAGATATTTTATTTAAAAAAAAAAATGTGAATTAAAGAAATCTCATATATGCCAAATGGCTCTCTATACTTCATTTGTCAAAAATAAATGAACACAAATAAAATGAAATTATTATTTTTCTTTATTAAACGTTAAATAAAAAATATAAAAAAATACCAGTCAATGAACACTACATTCTAGTAATTATTGGTAATAATTATTATTAATTGATATTTATCAATAATAATTATTGGCCCAAGAGTCATTATAGCTAGTATGACGTGCGGATTAAAATTTGTTGAAATATACAAAAGCGTTCATTTACTGGTGCCCGTTTATTCACTGGTGCAGTTACCCTACAATGAAATGACGTTGGTGTATAACAAGGAGACGGGCGATTCGAGTTGCAAATTGCAATCTGCCTCGATCGAAAGTGGATTTCTGGATTGGGGAAACAACGTGCGACTTCGGAGATCGAGGTAACGAGTGTAACGAGAGAACGGCTATCACGTGGGCACCGATCTCCGCAGACCTATCGTCTGGCGACGCCGTTCGGCCGCGACTTCCGCGTGGTGTGTCCTCGCGCGAACACCACACTGGCCGAGCATGCGAATTGCGCGTAAAATCGGCGGCCGACCGATTGCATAATGCGCTTCGGTGCTCGGGTGCAACGGTGCGCACACGTGTCGCTGCGTGGCACGGTGCACCGATACCGTGGTTCCGACCGGCTGTTGTTAACTCGCGAAACCACACCTTTCTCGCTTCACCATTGCGAGACGCGTTTTCTGGGGAAGAGCAGCCGAGTCCCTGGCCCAACTAATTACGGGGACAATACCGGTTAACCACTTGCCTGTTAGCTTTCAAACTTTCTATACAGAGTAAAGGGTTAGTGTCGGGAGAACGGGTCACATGGAAATCACCGACACGGTTTTCACCGACACCAGATTTGACCGACGACTACTTTGGCCGGCAACGATTTTGACCGACAACGAATCTAAAACCGTTGCCGATCAAAGTAATTGTCGTTTAAATCTGGAATCGGTGAAATATTGTCGGGATTGTGTCGGTGATTTTCATGGACCCCCGGAACAGTTGCTAGCCTTCGACGGTTTAAAGTACGCTCTACACGATCAATCATTTTGATCAAACGATTGAATCAATTGATTGAGTCAAGCGTGATTGACCGTCTAGAAACCCGTTTGACGCTTGAAGCAAGCATTGACGGTGATTGATAGAAAGTTTGAATGACTCAATCGATTGAAGAGAGCGCTTGATCGTCTAGGGGCATTTCCGTCAAGCATTGCGTCAGTCAGTCGGTAGACACCATGGCGAAAAAAGAAAAAACAACAGGTTCGACAAAAGACACCACTATATGCACTGCTCCTTGCTCCACTTCACGGCTTCCACTGGGGAAGTTTTGATCAAAAGATTGAAGGGCTGATTGAGGTTGATTGAAGCGCGTGTCAATCGATTGACTCAATCGTTTGATCAAAATGATTGATCGTCTAGGGCCTCCTTAATACTTCTGAAGTCGGAGACAGAGTTTGCACCGTGTGATTTTACTAATGTTACTATTACTAAAATATCTCCAAATTCTGTAGACTTTGTAATCGATGTTTTTGCTTGCTACTACGTTGAGAAATCCCGTTACCGAATATCTAAGCACCAAAGTGGAGAAAATCGTGTGACAAGGGGTTGGAGATAGTCTGCTAGGCTGAAGGAGCTTAACGATTATCAATATTACTATTACTAAATATGTCTCCAAATTCTGCAGACTTTGTCATCGATATTTTTGCTTATTACTACGTTGAGAAATCTCGTTACCGACTATCTAAGCACCAAAGTGGAGAAAATCGTGTGACAAGGGGTTGGAGATAGTCTGCTAGGCTGAAGGAGCTTAACGATTATTAATATTACTATTACTAATATGTCTCCAAATCTCGTTACCGATATCAAACCACCAAAGTGGAGAAAATCGTGTGACAAGGGGGTTGGAGATAGTCTGCTAGGTTGAAAGAGCTTAACGCGACCGTTTGTACGACGCCGATGTCGCGTGCAGGAAGATTGGCGACCGTCGAGGCGATAAATTAAGACTGCCGTCAGGATCCGTGGAAAGTCCCCGAACGAAAATCAAAGCGGCAAGGTCTTCGAGGACGGAAACGCGTCGGGAGAGGAATCCCGAGAAACGGTGGCCCCGTGGGATGGAAGATGGGGTCGATTAAATCGGGATCGATCGTGTCCCCAAGGTCCGTCGTGCAATTAGCAGGCAGCGTTAACTCGCTAGAAATACATCGAGCCGCCGCGTACCTTCGTGGTTGTATCCGCGATCGGACTGCCAAAAGAACGCTTCCAACACCGGCTAGAAATAAACCCGCGCTTCCGGTAGGCTCGCGCGAATGTTTCGCAGCGTAGGGACGCGGGACGCAGCGACGATGGAAGAGCCACGGGTGTCTTGCTTCTGGTTTTCTCGCTTGACCGACGAGGGCCGCATGCGATACACGTGGACCGCGATGCGGAACGGTTCCCCCGAAATTCCCGCGAAAAATCGAGAGTCTCCTCGAGATTGACGCGTTCCACTTTTCCGAAGCGCGAGCTTGAAACTGGGTCGGCTGGCCGAAGTAACAAGGGGTGCACGGTTTGCGGACGAATCTATCCCGGCTAGCCGTGACGCTCTCTCGACACGCGGACACGTTTCAGGTGCCACGACCCAAATGGACCTATCTAGTCGCGAAACTACGAGTCGCTGCCTCTAACCCTCGGAGAACGGTTACTGGCTTCTGCACGGTTCGCGAGGCACGACTCCATTTAGACAACCCTTTTCGCAATTTTCCGAGGTAGAATTTTCAGCAAGCTTTTGTCGTTCCCCGGTCCACTTTTCGAAGCTTGCGAAAATGCATACCGGGGAATATACTTTGAAGCGGCGACAAAAAAATTGCGCCGGAGCTATCGGAGGATCGTAAAGATAGAAAAACGGCTCTCGTACCTGTTTCGTGACTCTAATACGCGCGGAGGCAGTAACTATCCAGTTTCACGATGATAATCAACGCTGTAAGAGCAGACTGCAATATCGAAACCTGATACGGCCCCGAACGAGATACAGAGGCGTCGTTTTGGATTCTTCTCGCTACATCCGATGCTCTGGCTTTGGCACGGGCGCGAGCAGCCATCCTCGTGCGTGCACTTTTTCGGTTTGAATATCACCGGTGTCAGGGTGAATTTAAATGACTCGACAACTATCATTATCCGATTTATGATCGATATTAAAACCGATGTCGTCGGGCAGTTCTTGTAGCGAGCTGCTCACACGTTTCCACCTCTGAACGTCTCAACAACTCTTCGTCGGACTTGCTCGCTTGTAAGCACGGGTACATAAGTGATTTCAATTTACGCGCAGTCCGATCGAGTTGTAGGGCACCTCGATCGGATAAACCTCGTTGGATTATTTAAGATCTCGGGAGACGATCGAACGGCTAAAACCGAGGGAAACCGAGTATTTCGCGTGGCCTCGATCTCTCTCTCTCGAGAAAATTCCTCATTTTCATTCGAGGATCCCACGTGGCGGCGAGCGTCTGGACGATGAATAATTGCGCCGTTCCAAGTCGGCTTGCGCCACCTCGCGAATAAATGATAGGCCTGCAACGTAGTCGCGCGATGTGTGTCGTGCCCGCGCATCGCACAATGCGCGCTTCCACGTTGACGAACCTCCCGACCAACCGAAGGGAGTGACGTCAATTCGCCGGAGGGTGAAAAAGGGCTCGACGAGGATCTTTTTGTTTCCGCACCGTGGCGACCACTTCACCTTCTTTCCTCGTATTCGAGTTATTACCGCGCGTGCATTTACTGGGTCCGGGTCCAGCGCCAACCGTTACCCTTTCGCGAGCGAGCGAGCGAGCGAAAACCGCGAAACCCCCGATAATTAAAAGCTCGTCGTTCCAGCGATCCAATTAGACGGGGACCGAGAGTAGATCGATCGCCAACGACGCGCACCGGGAGACTGCGACGAGAACGCGGGCTTCCTGGCACGATTTTCGACAAAAATGCATCCCTGTCCAGTGAACCCGATATACTTGCCGCGGGTTGAGGCAGCGCGCCGCGAAACATCACGGAGAGCATCTTGACGCGAGACAAAGCTTCTCTGGAGTGGCTGGCTCGGGGACAGGTGGAAGGAAGGTGGAGAAAGAGAGAGAGGGCGAGAGAGATCCTCAAAGGGGTAATGAGGCCGGTGGGTGGCAAGCAGTGGGTGCAGATCTAGGTTACCTGCATATTATGCAACCAACACCACTGCGATTCCGCGGTTGCACGTGTAACTGCATACACAAGCCCGTGGATCATTAGCTGCGACGTTGCGTTTCGATCGTTGTTCGATTTCTAATTTATTTTCAATAAATTCGTGATTTCGGCGCAAGGTTCGATCGTTAGTAACAGCAACTTTGCAAATTAATTTAACTCAACGTTTCGATGCCTGTATGGATCATCTTCAAGAGAGACATTTTTGCGTCTGAAAATTAATACATTTATAGTAAAAATAGAAACAAGACAGAAACATTGCGACACGGCTGTGTAAACGTATCTTAAACGAAAAAATTATAAAAACACACACTTGCTGCGGTAAAATAATTAAATAAATAAAAAATAATGAGTTACAGTAAAACTGGGCTATCGTCCATGGAGGCAGATACGTATCTGAAACAAGTGCTACGCAGTTGAAAGGTATATGTATTTTAGGACATCTATCTATGATTGTTTGATCGATATCGAACGGTTTTTTTTCTAATTGATTTGACGGATATTTATTGCACGTCTCCTCCGCGCCAAGATCCGCGCCACAGGCTCGATAAACTATGACTTTATAATATGCCGCCAGTTGGAATCCTGGCGAAAGTTAACAGCGTAATTACAGTTTTCAAATACGAGTTTACCGCTTGTTCGTAAAACTCCATTCACATGTTCGTGAAAATTTCTCGAGCAACCAGCTCTAGCGGCGGTTGCGTTAGGGAACCGACGATGGCTGGATAGTTGAAACTACGATGTTGAGGGTAATGAGCTAACTCGGTCAAAAGCAGACGAGTGCGAATAAGCAGTCATCTATCGCGTGAAAGTCATGAGATACCATTTATTAATTACAGTTTGCCGACGAGTGGAGGTGCTCGTGGTGCTGTACACGCGTTTCACTTTCTCCTCGATTCGGCAGCGTAGGAAATATACCACGAAACGGACCGTGGAATTTTTTTTCAAACGTCAACGACCCAACGTTGACGACGGTGCACGACTCGACCCCACGTCCGTCGAAGAAACTTCCACGACTTTCAGCAGCGTCGAATAATAAACCGAGGCCGACTTTTGTGTTCCGATCATTTATGGGACGACCGCGCGCACGCTCTCTCTCTCTCTTTTTCTCCCCCCTCTCTGCTCGCGCTATATCAAAACAACGTGGGGGCGCAAGTATCCGAAAACTCCGGCCATTGAACCCGGCTCTGTTTTGGATACACACTCAAGAAAATTCAAGGTGACGGTTTCCCCGGCGATGACCCACGAGTATATGTTTGATTCTCGAAATAAATCACGCGTCGACCGGGTCGAATCGGTTCGAAATTCAAAAGAGCTGTTTCGGAAACAATGTTGAAATACGTTGTACCCGTACAAGTGCAGCCAGGACACGGTGCATAGGCACCTTCCGAACGAGTGCCATAATTCTTCCGCTTTCTAAGATTGGCAAGATCCAAAACGATTTTCAAAGATGTAGCAATCATTCTGAAAACGTACTGGCAATTACCGTTCGCGTTTTATCAGGACTTTCACGATGGCCGCGATTAAACGATAATTAGCGAAACGAATCGCGGTGAAAGCGAACGAGACCGATAGTTGCGGGTTCCAATAATCGAGAGATAAATGCAACCTCGGACAGGAAGCTACAGTTTCGCGGCGTAGTTTTTCGAGGAATCAACGAAGACGATGAAGAATTCGTGCGGACGTCATTTGGCCGGTGTTTGCAGCGCGCGTTGCCGCACAGATGTGGGCCCGACCCAATAAACGCACACGGCTGTTTCCCAATTGAATCGAACGGCCGAGCCAAGCCCGTTTCTCTCGAAATCGTAGCAGGAAGGAGCGGATTCGCTCGCACGAGGATCTACAAGTCAACCTTGGCTAACAGTTCCTATAAATACCAAAGGGAGCCGCCGCGCGTCGACTCGCATGTGGTATCGTTAGATGGCCGAGGTGCAATGCAGCTGCGACGTCCCCGAACAAGGCTGCGGTAAACGGTCTCGTCTCTCAGATAACACGTGCACCACCTATCTTCTATCTCGCGTGTACCGCGCTTACATAAGGCATCGCGGTATTATGCCTTGTCAACGACAGCGCTGCAGCGTGAAGCGATTAGTTGCGAAACTCTGCTCAATATATGTATTCACTCCATGCGAGTCGCATCGATTCCGGATCGCCACGGCCCCCTTCCACCATGGCCAACTATTAACAATTATTCCGGCCCGTAACAGCTAACTCGTTCGAGCCACTTCTCGAATCACGCGAAACGGTGGCACTGTCGCTCTGGAATCGGCCAATCGTGCATCACGCAAATCGATATTTTACGATCAACAGACCTCTGCCATTTACTAGACGACGTTTTATTTCTTCAAATTGATAGGTCCGGTCGAAAGTGGTCCGTGTCGGATTGTGCTCGTAGGGTAACTGCACCAGTAAATGAACGCTTTTGTATATTTCAACAAATTTTAAGCCGCACGGCATACTAGCGATGACTCTTGGGCCAATAATTATTATTAATAAATATCAATAATAATAATTATTACCAATAATTACTAGAATATAGTGTTCATTGACTTGTATTTTTTACATTTTTTATTTAAGGTTTAATAAAGAATAATAATAATTTTATTTTATTTGTGTTCATTTATTTTTGACAAATGAAGTATAGGAAGCCATTTGGCATATATGAGATTGCTTAAATTCACTTTTTTTTAAATAAAATATCTTTCTGAACAATTTCTTAATTGTTCATTCACTGGTGCAGTTACCCTATTTACTAGATACACATTTCCAGTCGCGTGCGACTACATTCGTTTTTAATGCGACCGGGTGGCGCGATCGAAAAGTACCAAGCGATTTAACCTGCGTGTAGGATCTCTTAGATCGTCTCGAGCTCGTCTAATGCAGACGTTTTGTAAGATCCGCGGAGCAAGACAGCTGTGGCGATTATTTACGGGACGGTCGGACGAAAAACTATGGTGTACCGTTGCAACGCTCGGGTTCCTGTAGCCCGAGCGAGCCGGAGGCGTCGTAACTCGTGCACAAACACGAAGGATGTGCTAGTTGCGCTCGTGAAAGTGGAGCCATGCGAGGAAACTTTGCGATTAGGCCGGTGATTCATCGGCGTACCAGTTTTCAGATCGTAAACGAGAGACAGGGTCCGTGGGACACTGTCGTTAGTTATTACTCCGTTACCCCTTGGGGAAGCTAAACTGTACGCACGAGTATAGACGCAAAGGTTCCCGGCGAGGTCGTCCTCCGATTGGTTAAAGTTCACGGGTTCAGGCGAGCTCTACCGTTCTGTTCCATTCGAAAGAGCAGATATTCTATGTACAATATGCAACGTCAAAGCTAATCGAGCCTAAATCCCCCGGAAGCCGACGGAAGGTCGGCCGAGCAGCTTTTTCAATTTATACATTCTGTCGTGACGGAACACACGGGCTTTCAGTGCGCGCACAAGCGGCAAGCAGCGCCGCGGTGCATGTACACATCCTGCTCGTACGAACGGTTCTTCGCCGATGTGGGTCAGCTCGTTTACACGACCGGCTCTTGGCTTATCTCGCGAATAGGCTGCACGCGTTTCGACAACTTTTACGAGTCGACTTCGCCAAAGGGCTCTCCCTTCGAAAGTACAGACTCGTCGAACAATCCACGAGGTTAAGGAGATGCATGAACATCTTGGTGCACGGTAGTGCACCAGCCAAGTTCTCGCACTACCACCTTTTACACGAAACAACTTAGCCGTTTTTTAGAGGCTTGTAACTCCGAACTGGAGGCAGATGGAGTTATCATGTCTCAAGGTTGACAAAACATTAATTTTCCAACATTAGTAGGTACCGAGATATAGGACCTCAAAAATCGCTAAATTGGACACTGATTGACTTTGATCATCAAAACCCTTTGGGTACATCCCATTGACCTACAAGCTTGAAGTTTGGTACATAGGTCCACCATAACAAACCATCGAAGGAATAATTATCAAAGTTAAAAATTTTACACCACAAAAAAAAAAGAAAAATGGCTGTATCTCGGGAACGGTGAAAAAATATTTAGGATTTAATGAATGATTGACCGTTACTTTTTAAACTAATGGCCATAAAAGCATGTGAAAGCTCCATGCAACTCTTTAAAAATTGAATAGCGTTCTTTTAAACTAATTTTTACAAACGCTTTTTTTCAGTATTGCAAGAGGTATTTCTAAGCTAACGAACTTGCCCGTAATTTTGTTTGATCTCACAACTTTTTACGGCCGTAGAGAACTTGCGTCCTGTTTACAGGATGTTTTTCTTAGGATTTATCTTACACCGGAATTTCGTGTAGCTACGATCAGGAAGACTTTCTAATTCAGGGTTACTCATTTTCCCCGTTGCATCTGTTTTTTTAAAAACCTCGACGCAGTCAGATGAGACGTCCGGGTTTCAATGGCGTGAATTTCGAGCGGAACGCGCACCATTTCCTCGCGAGCCGCGGTTTACTTATGTAATTCGAAACGAGCGCTTCCTGTGCAATCGGTTTTGAAACGCGGAATACCGCAGTCGAACGTGATTGTTCTCGGTCTTGAAGAACGCGTAGAACCTTGTGACTGTATCGTTGGCAGACGTTCGTCCGACGGGCCTTTTTCGGGTCCGTGCGATTTCAGGGACCGATGCGTGATCGAGTCACCGCAACGATTTTCCTTGGAAATATAGTTGCGTGCGAACGGGTTCCGCGTTTTCACTGTTACCGCATTGCGTACCGCTAATAACGTCCGCGTTGATTCGCGACGCGGTTCAAATGAGATTCAAAAAGATCGACGATAATTCCTCGACGACTTTGCCGTGTGCTCGCGCGTGATCGTGTTTACGTAATACCGTTGAATCCTTGCCGAAGCGTTCGATCAATTTCGCCGAGCGTTATTCGCTTTATCATCGAGAAAGTTTCGCTGGCTTATCGAGGCTGAAGGAACTTTCTGAGACCGTGCGATTCTCATTTGAAAAAAGAAAAAAAAACCGCGACGTAATCCGGCTGACCGATGGCTTTTCTTAATTCCCGAGGATCCCTTTTGATTTCTCACTAATCTGACCGTTGGATCGATAACTGACTACAATTGACATTGAAGCATCGGGGAAAAAACAATCGTGTTCAAGGGACAACAAACAGCGACGCTCTTTGTAACGTTCTCGGCGACGTGGAAGCGTCGCAAAGAATCGTTTTTATCTACGGCCAGTGACGCAAGCGGTGGCCTGGTGCAATCGCGAAAGCGATGCAGCTGATTGCCATTAATTGCGGCAGAAGCCCGTTCACTGGACGACGAAAAACCCAGTTCTTGCAACGCGTCCGTCAATCGGAGATGGGGAATCGCGAAGGGATCAATTCCGTGTAGGTGTAAATCGGATGATCGTTGTACAAGCGATGTGTGCACGCGCGCGATGACGAGGCCGAAAACATCCACCGATAAACATACACAGAATGCCGGAAGAACGACGACTGGAAATCGCGAACGCTATTTCGACTCGCGGATATGTCACGCGAATTAACGAGCTTATACAATAGGGTGGACCTTATTTTTCGACTATCGAATTTTGTGGGACAACTCCTAGGGTGGTACCACTGGGCGAAAAAGTAATCTGTACAAAATTTGAGATAAGTCTAGTCGACTTTGAAAAATTTTTTATTTTGTAACTCGGTTTTTTTACCACTGCAGTATATGGTCAGCATATGTTTGTATATCGTTGAATTTGTCTTTTTACGCACTATAACAATTTAGAAACAAAATGTAATATTGATTTTTAAAAAAAGCATTTTTTGACAAAATCGTGGAAATCAATACAAAATTACGAATGGTGGAGGCGCTTAACATTAATGCCGACGAATCCTGTAAAAAATATAAAATAACTCCTCAATACTTAAAGAACTATGCTAATAGAGGTATTGAACATTTTATTTCTCACGGAACACTAACATTTTTTGAAAGATTCTCAATTCCTACAGAATTTTTTAAAAAAGATCCTGATTCATGGGATAGATGACAAGGATTTCAAATGTGGTTTAAACATTGTACAAAAATTAAAAGTTGATAACGACATTGTTGAGCGTGGTATTAAACATGTTTTGAACTATAATTTAGAAAAATGCTTCTTTAAAAAAAAATCAATATTGAATTTTGTTTCTAAATTGTATTAGGGCGTAAAAAAACAAATTCAAACGATATATAAACATAATGCTGACCATACACTGCAGTGGAGAGAACCGAGTTACAAAATTAAAAAATTTTCAAAATCGAGTTCGCACCATTTCCCGTTATTCGATCAATTTCAAATTTTGCACAGATTATTTTTTCGTCCAGTAGCACCATTCTAGGGGGTGTCCCAGAAAAAACTCGGCAAAATAATTTTCGCGAAGTATAACGAAGGACCGCCCTATTATACAAGCTCGACGCTGTCCTTAATGTTCTATGTAATTGAAACAAGTCAAAGAAACCTGGAATCGCACTCGAATCGGTCGAGAGTCTCGCACGCGTTCGCGAGGCATCTGAATCGATCGATCGGTTGTTTAGAGAGCGAGTGCACAACACAACGTGCTCGCGATATATTCTTTCGTAATTGCTCACGGTGCTCTCGACGCAGAACCGTTTGCGTGTGCCAGCACGTGTCTTCGGTCGTGCTGGAAGTCTGACGCAACGGCGCACACAGACGTTCAAACCACCAAACTCGTACGAAGACGAACGAGAGAGCTTCATCTATCGATTCGTAAAAAACTAACCCGCGTCGCGACGAAAGATAACCCTGGAGAGCACGTTCCTCGTACAAGCGTCTCTCTTCTGTGGTACACGCGGTTCTTCACTTGCCCCCCGATGTTTCACGTGCGGTGCGGATGCGTCACGTCGATTGACGCAATATCGCTCGAGGATTGGTAAGGAAACGGAGGCACGATTGTGTGCCACCAACAACCACAACCATCCCATCCGTGAGGACTATCGTTTGTACAGGCTGTCGAAAAGTACGGGACTCGCTTGAACATGGCTTTGAACAATGCACTCCTTATCGGGGCAACGGCGAAACAAGAGAGTCATCCTTGACGAGGCAAAAGAGAACAGACAATTACACCAGGAAGTCATCGTACACGTCAGATCATTTTCCGCGGAATAAAGACGCCGAGCTAGTTGCAGGCGTAATCCGTAATTGCGGACCTCTATGCATTTATACAGCATACGCGAACGTTTATGTTAATACCGACTACATAATGACGTTTATTCACGAAGCACCAACTAATTTCTCCCTTATCGCGAATCTTGGACGAGAATCTATGAAAATGGCGAATCTGCATAAAGATTTGCAGTCTACTAATCGGTCTATGCAAAAGCGATGGCAATCAAATATTCAGACCGCGACCGAAGATGTAGGCTATCAACTAATTGATTTCTCAAATTCCCGAAGAACGTCGGGAACTAGAGTCAGCCGCGGTTAAAATGAAAAATTGCATCGGAGCAACGATGTGACGCCGTTGCTAAATAAAAAGAGAAAAGGGGCAGAAAGAGGGTGATACGGTAACTGAAAAAAATGATACCTATATGCAAGCACGGTTCGCGTGCAGTCGAATGCGTCATAGGCTTGTCCCGGCGATTGTTTCTCTCAGCCCGTTGGCGACAAAACGAACCGAGAATCGATTCTAGACCAGCGAAGGTAGATTATTCGTTTGAATTTCACGGAACCCAGAGTCAGGTGTGAAAAAAAAAGGTGACGAGGATAGCGTCACTCGCGACGCGCCTAGCCTCGAGCTACGTGGACGATGATTTAACACCGTAAAGTAATCATTACGAAACTTAAAGCACCTCGGACTAATGTGTTCGGGGCCTGGAATAAATGATCCTGTCTTCTTTCGCTGCGGTGTACAGGGTGTGCAGAAATTAGCCTTTTCGGGACTACTTCCTCGAAATAAAAGCTGACTGCATTATCAGCCTAGATGGGAATAATAAACAGTGTAAACTATCTGCTTGGAAAATTAGGATGTTGAATAGAGAACGGTTCTTCGGGGGGTGAAGTCATCCCCTAGAGCTTCGAAACTGGACTAAACTACCTCGGCTAGATTTGGAGCATGAATTGCGAATACGAGTAGTCGCGGAAAGATTTTTGGGAACGAGATATTTGGGGTGCACGTTTCCGAGCTGCGCAACGAGAGCGCGATATTTAAATTCTACGGGGTAGGGGATTATTTGAAATAACGCGACCCGTTAAAGAGCAGAGTGGCTTTAAAGAGTTCCCTCTCGGCGAGATACGAGCGTGAAGCTCCGAGGTATACAGGGTGTTCCAATATCGATGGTACAGCCGTGGAGGGGATGATTCTACACGAGAAAATAACTTTAATAAATTGTCTTTCGTTTGAGGCTTTGTTTTCGAGAATATCATGATCGAACATGTCAGACGATTTGATAACGCGCGTGTTCTCCGAATTTTCAAACCCGATTTTTTAGAAGACGTCAAATGAAAAAGATTGATTTTATATATTTTCCACTTATTGTCTAGAATCACCCTTATCACGGTGATATCGTCAATACCGGGACACCCTGTATACGCGAGGCGAGGGACAAGATATACGCATTAAACCGAGAGTGCTGTCTCTCTCGGACGGTCCTTCTCTCGCGACAGAGTACACCTACTCGGCGATAGGCATATAGGTTTATACGGGCGCAGCGCTCTGCGCTGGCCCACACACATGTCAGGCCAGGAAATCGCGCTCGATCATCTCCGTAGTGGTTAAGCTCTACCCTCGGAGGGTGGTGGAAGCGTTGGAAAAAGCTTCGAAGGTACGCAATATGGTACCGCGATGCAGGTGAATAACATGGTGTCCCTTAGTGGGCACAGGCGAAACGCGTTTCTCGGTGATACGTGAACGCGCACCAGCCTTTCCGAGGCCCCTCTCTCGGGCCCAGCTTTAGGCGAGACCTTCCGCAGGTGAAAACCTGCCGAAGGAACTTTTCACTTCGGGAAAACGATCCGTGGCTCGCAGGGCTGTACCTAGTAGGTCCGCGGACCTCGTCACCGATTTTTAGAATGGACTTTCTACTCGCGATACATTCGCCCAAGGCCCAGCACCCGAAACGGATCGCTACGCTACTGTACCCTGGCCCTACGTTAGCCAAACACGCTTTCGTTTGGCACCTCGCTGTTTGTATGGGAGTTGCTGTGCACGTACGTCTTCCACTTGCAACACACGTCCACGGTAAAAAAACCATGGACGCTGTTGGACGGACAAAGATAGAGAAGGGCCCACGGTTCTGGTCCCTCTTTTGTCAAATGCATAGGAACAAGCTGTCAACCGATTAAATGAGACGGGGAATCGTTGGTAGAACTCACCGATTTGTAGTATCAAGCGAGGTAGCACGATCCACCGAGCCTGGAGTCGTTCCCGTGGGTCAAATGATCCTGACCAACCCCATACTTTTCTCCGAACTATCGACGCACTCCTAGATTCGTCTCTGCTCTGTCACGATTCGCCTGGAAGCTCTTCTGCCAATTGTCCTTTTCGCGTCGAAATCCCGTCGAGAGAAGTTTGACGGACACGAGACTACGACAGCACAAGCACTCACGACCACCTCGAAGGTCTGTTGCCAACTGACCCAGCCAGTGACAGCTCTCTGCGGGCCAACATGAATACCAACCCTCGAACGAAAGAAGAACTGCGAGTTCCCCCTCTACAATGTTGCACAAAGCTTCCACGGAATCGTCCGAGGGAAATTGCGGACAAACTTCAGCTAATAAACGCTATTTTCCTCGTTCGAACCACCCACGCCATCGACATCTGCGTTTCCGATGGCGTCGCTCGATTCTTATCAAGGGATATGGTCGAAGCTTCGCTGATAACGTTGCGATACGATTCAACGCATTCCGTAAAAAGTATGGACAGAGGAGAACGACAGATACGAATTGTCCACGATGCTTAGACACTAGTCGAAGACACGTATTGCTGTTGAAACCTTGTGGAGATTGAATAATTAAGAATTCGGTCGCATCGGTTGTTTAGAACGCCTACGCTGGCCTGGATAATCGACCGTGCTTCGAAATGGAAGGAATCGACGCGCAGGGATTTCTCGCTGAAAGGTTGCCGGCACTGTCGATCATATGGCAATCAGCTGTAATTCACGTTTCGTCAATGGACATATGTTTTGCGACCGATTTCTGAAATTCGCACGCAGAACGATCGATAAACGGATGCTGATTACATGTTGTTTGTCGTATCTTTTCGGCCTATGTACTTCTCATTTGATCGACAACGTTGCGCAACAGCATCATCGATCGAATTCAGAGACTGCATCGTCGAGACACGTTCGAAATCATCGAGCAGAGTATTTTCGCGTCAAGGTTAATTGATGTAACGGTTTTATTATTTGACGGTTAAATGAGAACAAGTCTTAAGCAATCGTAAAACACGAATCTTGTAACAATTATAATGGCCGTCGCCCGGTTATGTCGTTCAGCAGATGAATCACGGCTAGTTTCGAATTTCTACAAAACACGTTATTCCAGGAGATTTTCAACATCGTTTTATTGCTATCACATTGCCGCACGAACGACTACGGTACATATTTACGTAGGAAACACGTCGAAGATCGTTCGGATTCGATCGTCCTGTCGAAACGAAGAAATGTTGAATGTCTGTTAAATGCGTGTACTACTGTGATTTGATACATGATCGTTTTATTTACAAGGTTTTACCATATCGTGTAACAACGGCGTCGACAGATGTTGCGATCGATACTTGAATGAATATCAAAAATCATGTGTCGATAAAAAAACACAGTGCACATGAAAAATACGATCTTGTCAGTCTTGAATAGATCATTTTTTGCCAGATTTCTTTATGCCGCCCGTGACTAGGGGCCCTCTCTGACTCGCCTTCTTCGCGGCTTCCTGGAGGGCTTTTTGTTGTTCCTTTTGCTTTTGTTTGAACGCAATGTCGTCGTCGTCCAGGTTCTTCGTGTCCTTTTTAGGCGCCTTCAGAGGCTTTTTCTTGCCACCCTCTCGACCAGACATTCTAAAATAAAACAACTCTCGATTTACACGACATATACGAACTAAATATCGCACATTTCCCGGAAAGGGCTGGTAAACATTATGTTCGAAACACGCGTATATAACAGATAAATGAAATAGTAAAATTGCGTCTCTGTTTGACTATCTGCCACCGACCCTTCGCAACATAACCTACAAATGCTTTGCCAAATGTTTAAATTTTCGAAATTCATACAATTACTACACGTGTTTGGTCGCATAAAATTATTCAAGAAATTGTGCGATAAAAACGAGAACGAAATGACCTTTCGATTATGGAATGGGAAATAAATTAGGGTTGACGCGTGGAATACACTTCACGTGGGTTATGGTACTCTGTGTGTAATTAATATGAGAAAAGTATGTATCCATCGATTTCTATACCTTTTAGACTGTCAGAAAATTTAGGTGAAATCGCCGGTCAGCTTCCCAAGTGTGGTGCGTAAAAATTTAATGTTTTTGTGCCAGATGAATGCCTGCACACCGCGACCAAGAGATTTTGCGTTGTCCGACATTAAACGCTCGTGAAGATTATCCTGCCATCTGCTGTGAGTTTACTGATAAGATGTAAACACATGAGGTAAAGAAGTAATCCAATCACTCTGTGAGTAAGTGAGAAGGAGGGTTCGTGGAACTAACAGTGATCTGAAATACCAACACCGCTAAAAGTTCCACTACAGACGAGAGAATAGTATGTTCACACCGGGGGTGAACCAGCTTAAATAATATATTTTGTTAAGGGAAGGTGAAATTGGAAAATGCAATGAAAGGGTAGTGTTGGGCAGTAATTAATTACATCTGCAATTACATGAACAAAAGTGGACTACAATTTCAATACGAAAACAGTTAAATGGACCAAAACATAAAAATTACTGGTTTAAGAGAACAATTACTGTAATTGTAGTTGTTAGACGTATTTACATGTCATTGTACTTTTATTTCTGCAATTACAAGTAATTGTAATTGGTAGTTGCAATAACTTAACGCCAAAATGGCACTAAAAAAATATTAGATACTATTTAATATAATCTTATAATATAAATATAATATAAATAATATGAAGTAATTGCAACTACCGATTACAATTACCTGTAATTGCAAAAATAAAAGTACAACGACATGTATAATTGTAATTGTAATTACAATTACTTTGGCTCAACTAGTAATGCAGACCACGCAATTACAATTACAGTGATTCGAAAAGTAATCGCAATTACCAATTACAATTACATGTAATTGTAATTTTATTTCTGCAATTACAAATTACAGTAATTGGTAAGTAATTGTAATTGCAATTACTTTTTGTCCAACTCCGTTGAAGGGAATAGGTGTGAAATATTCATAGATATTTAAGCCCCCCTACCGTGGGCTCAGTTTGTAGATAGGAAGACTCTCTGATAGAAGAATGTGCTCCAATGTATTTATTTCAGTTAATCGTTTCGCAGAAATAAACGATGACTTCACTTCTCGCTACTTTCAAACATATCTTGACACCGACAGTGACATGTTTGTCCCACGGACCATTCGTTCTTTCGGAGGTTGTTCGTATCTCGTATCCTTTTCAATATTCCAGTGACATATCCCCATAATCATCCCTGAAACTCCCTCCGTTTGCACCACCCGCGTTCCGGGTATCCTCCGAATGAAGTCCCACAGCTGAATTCTATGGTTTCCCACACCATACACCAAATTGTATCTAATGGTAAGTAATTAAGATAGGGCTGAGATGTAGATCGGCGCGCGTGACCAACCTTGGTCAGTAGGAGGGACAAGTTCCTGTAACTGCGGTGGACAAGGAATTCTGGCAGATAATGCGACATTGGTTTTATCTCACGCGACTATCCGCACGGAACCGATAAGGAATGTACGCGTGTGGTCCGACCGAATTCCAAAATAGTACCGCGGCCCACATACGTATGTGGATCCTTCAAAATTATCAGCGTGAAATCGAACTCGTATAATTAACGATAGGAGGTCGAAGCGAATTCGTCTGGTTTGGCTCTTCACGCGAACCAAGATGCGCTCGCATAAGTGGGTCATAGCTTGTAAAACGGGAACGGTTAGGCAAACCCACGCGATCGCTTTTTCCTTCTTTGCCTGCATTCACCGCTCGAGAAGTTCCGCAGGGGTGCCTGGTACGCTCCTCCAACCCTCTACCACCCCTTCCGGCCGTTTTTGCCCTTCTTGGAAACTGGTTGCATAATGACTAATATCGTGACATTTGAAATTTTCAATTGACGAGACCACTGGACAGAATTACACCGTGGTTAACGATCGAAATGATCATTTCCCGATGGACCCACGGAACCGAACGATTATAGTTCGCCACAACAGAAAGCAATTTAACGCGAGTTTCGAGGAGTTTCTCGTTGTCAGGTGATCGCAAGATTCAAGGATCTCGTAATGTGACGATAATTGTACGTCCGCGGGAATGCGGTTATGCGATATTATCCAAACCGGCCGAATAGTTGGGGAGCTTTGTAAACGCTTTCAAGGCGCACGCCTGCGGAATTCTAGATCCTGTGCACATACCCAGTGTCTGTCCTCGACGACGTTCAGTCGGTGTTCTGCTTCCGTCTGGTCGGTTCGTCGTTGCTCCCCAGGGAGACAAAAATTTCTGTCAACCCGAGGGATGTTCCTTCCGATTGCGACATAGTGGAATTTTTTGCGTCATCGATTTCCATTAGAGACACTGTAATCAATTGATAAAGACGGACGCCGCGATAAAACATGGCGAACAGGGAGGTTCTAGAACTCAACAGGTACAGGAAGAAATCCTGCCGCCATGCGTTCGAATCGACGCGGACCTAGAAACTTTATTTTAACGTTTCCCTCTGTCGAACTCGTTTCATCGATCCAAATTTGACAAGCTGATCCAGGATAAAGTACCGTCGACCTCTTCGGACCCGTTCTTCCTCCGGCGAAGCGCGTTGCAATGAAGCGAACCTAGAGACCGAGCGAGTGCATCAGCGCAGAAGAACTCGTGTACCCGCAAGTGCACTACATGAATGCGAACGATGAGGCGCCGTCGGATCTGGAGCTGGCCAGCCCGGAAAAAACGGAGAAGAATGAAACGGAGGCCGTAGTGGAGAGCACTGTCGAGCCAGAGACGAGGGTGGTCAACGATTCCGGCGATGCAACTGTCGACAAAGTGGAAGGTAGCCTTCCGATCTCCTTCTCCGATGTTCTCTGTGCTTTCATTAACATATTTCTCGCGCAGAGATCGTCCAGCTCCCCACAGAGCTACCACCGACACTTCACGAGCGCTTCATGCGCATCAAGGAGATGGTGAAGGATGCCATAGCTGCCCATCACACGTTCATGATCTACGGGAGGGCTCGGGTGGTCCGTGAGTCCTTGCTGAAGAGGGGCTGGTGCGAGAAATTCTTTCGAAAGAACCCCACCGGTAAAGATTGTTGCTTGATCTCTCGTTAGATCCGGACTCCTCGCAATATCGATCTTTTCCAGCCGATCATTTCACCGTTAACTCGAGTCCCGTGGTGATGCTGGCCGGCATCGGCGACTTGAAGGACCACCAGAGCGAACGGCAGCTGATTTCAAGGATGCTCAGCAACCACACGGTCGATTTTCTGTGGAACACGGGATCGGAATGGCCCGGTTGGCCGTCCCAGGACAACAAGACCACCATCTTCAACAGATACTGCCGGGCAGGATTCACGTCGAAGGTATCTGAACGGTGTTCTAGCTCGATTCTCGCCGTTCCCTCGACGTTAGCGTACCGGACGAGAATAATACATGCTTCCTAAGAGACTCGATCGCCTTAGGTCGGCCTGTGCTCGAACGTCAGACAGATGCACTGGTATTACGAGGCCGGGGTTGCCAACACCCTATTCCCCCGCTGCTACAACCTGTGCCAGGGCGATCAGATGCACGCGTTCATCGAGGACTTCCGGTGAGCAACGGAAACCTCGTGTTCCTGTCTCCCGTTCCTCCTGTTTCGCGTATCGCGATGATCTGATAATCTCTCTTGCTTATCGATAGAACGAGACTCCGCTTCTTGAAGCAGTCTCCTTTATATTCTCAATGCACCGATACACGCTAGCTTGAAATTTAAATGATCGCCGGGGTTCGCTGACCTCAGCTATCGTGGAAATCGGAGGAAGGCGTCGTCGATCCTACAAAGGCAGGGAATCGGGTCTTCTCAAATATACTCGAGATTCCTTGATACTCGGGAATGCTAAAAATTTCAATGACCGTTGCACTTTGATTTCATAGTGCAATCGAGTGCACGCTTCCTGACGAGTTTCAAGGAACGACGTTGCATTGTTTGGTAGGTTCACTGCCTGTCTGAGCCTGTTGAAATGGCTGGTGGACAAGATCAACGCGGAAGGCGAGAACTCGGTTCGTTCGCCGACGGGCACGGTGCCATTAAAGGCCCTGGAGTTCGCGATCAAGCGATGCAGCGATTACATCAGCGCGCAGTCCCACGAGGACATCGATCAGGAGACGGAGAGGGTGTGGGCGCATCAGTGGGACCAGTTTATCAGCTGGTACTATCAGATCGTCCACGGCCAATCGCTTTTCATACGGAACAGCGTGCCATTTCAAGTAAGCGGTCTCTAGCAGATGTAACGAATCGCCAAGAATTGTATTTAACGTCGAACGATGCGAATAGAAATTTTTCCTTGCGGCGAAACACATCTTGAAGAAGATGAGGAAGTACTGTCCCCAGATGGACATGGACGGCGTGATGAACGTGTGGATCATGAAGCCAGGGAACAAAAGTCGCGGCCGAGGGATCACGCTGTTGAACAAGCTAGAGGATGTTATGGCCAAGATGAATCCCTCGAACAAAACGGACACTCGCTACGTCGTGCAGAAGTACATCGGTAATCGCTATTTTAAAACTGCCAATCGATAGATTCGAATAAAACCGTGTTAATGGTTGGTACTCTGTTTTCGTAGAACGGCCGTTACTAATTCATAGCACGAAGTTCGACATCAGGCAGTGGTTCATCGTCACCTGCGCTCAGCCCTTAACTCTTTGGATATACAAGTAAATCCTGATTTATCGGTACAGACGCGTGCAAGGTGCACCGGTAACTTTCGTGCCTCGTAAATTCGTAGGCCGTTTAATTGGTACAGAACTCGCATTCGTCATAATTATCGCGAATTCACGGTCGGTACGTAATCGACGAAGATGCCCGAGTTTTATCCTATATTTAGGATGGCCACGGCCACCTGCAGTCAATTACCGGTTACAAGCTCGCCCCCCTTACGAAATTGATCTTTTCTAACCCAGTTCGTATAAATGCTCAGGCCGACGCAACGCGTCGACTGTGTCCCGATGACGCGTTCATGACCCGGGATCACGGTCGACGTATCTACCCGATATGCACTATCACGATGTTTCGTTGCAGGGAGAGCTATCTGCGGTTCTGCTCGCAGAAATTCTGCCTGACGAACTTCCACGAATCGATCCACCTGTGCAATCACGCGATCCAATGCAAGTACACGAATTGCGGCGACAGGGATCCTGCGTTGCCCGCGGACAACATGTGGGACGCGACTACCTTCAAGGAGTTCCTCAAGTATGATCCACCTTCGATCGTGGTTTCCGATTCGAGTTAGCGATTCATCGAAACTTCGACAGGTCTCAGGGACACGACAAAGCGTGGGACGAGATGATATACCCGGGGATGAAGCAGGGTCTTGTGGGATCTCTGTTGGCCAGTCAGGAAGCAATGGATCGTCGTAAAAACAGCTTCGAACTGTACGGCGCGGACTTCATGGTCATGGAGGACTTCTCCGTCTGGCTGATCGAGATCAACAGCCATCCGGACATGAGCTACTCCAGCAAAGTGACCACTCGCCTTTGCAGACAGGTTTTGGAGGACACTGTGAAAGGTGCTCGAGTCATTCTGCTTTCTCCACTGCGTTGGGAAATGTACGATTTCCCGGGTAAAATTTTGGTTCCGCAGTGGTGGTCGATTTTCGAGAGGACAAGAACGCGCACACGGGGGAGTTCGAGTTGGCGTACAGGCAAAGGATGCCCAGTTGTCAGCCATACCTGGGCGCAGCGTTGTCTCTGCAGGGCACTCGTATCACATCGTTCGAGAAGAAGTCGAATTGTTCCAGTCAGGACTCGAAAGTCAGCCTCTTGTCGAAGTCACCGATGGTGGGTAACTAAGCTAAAGGCGAAGTTCTAGCAAGTACATGGATCGTATGCATTCCCAGACGTGTCTGACGAAGAAGAAGTCAACGATGCACACGCAGATCGGTCCAGTGATCGTCGATCTGATCGAGGAGTTGGAGATCCAACTGGATCAGGAGTTCTACGCCTACTACAAGGTGGATTCGCCTAAATTTAGACAAGCACTGCCAGCTACCGCGGTTCCGAAACCTTTGAAGACTACCATACTGGTCGATAAACAGGAGTCGACCGTGAAAAGCGCTCCCACGAGTGTCAGACCTAACGCTAAGACGAAATCGATTGTAGCGGTTCAGGTAAACGTTAAAAAAGATTGTTGCTCGAACATTCTCGTGATCGTTGCTTTACACAGAATGGAAGAATAGTGGAAAAGACTAGCAGCGTCCAGAGAGCACCATCTCGGACACCAAGGAAATCGAGGGCGTTTACTGGAACGACGAATAACAAGATCGAAGGGTCTCCTGCCAGGCAGACATTGATCTCGAAGATCATGGGCTACCAGAAACAGACGATGAAGCTGACACCGAAGAGCGACAAGCCAGCAAAAGGGAATCAAGAGAAGGTTTGGACGGCTCCGTGGTTTTTGGTAGCTTTGTCTTAAATCTGTTATTCATTGTTTAGATGATCAAGTCGGTGGTGCGAGACGCTATCAAAAAGTACAAAAACAGCGCAGCCCTGGCTGGCAATCCGTCGGACGTTCCAGCATTGCCATCTTTGCAGTCGACGAATAAGGCAAACGAAGTTGCTACAGGGAAGAACAAGAATCGTAGCGTTGTTCCGAAGAAGAATGTTCATCAGAGAAAGAACAAGGTTCTGACCGACATCACGGACATGTACGCGGTCGGCTTGAGGCTGACAAAATAATTGTAACAAAATCTTTGTGATCTGCACTCGTTATCTGTTGCTCCCGACCACTGTTGATCCGTTCTAGAAGTCTATATTTCGACCGTACCGCCAAGCTTAGTCAATAAAGACCTGTCTTATCGATCCGTGTATTTTTCTGTTGAAACGGCCACCCTGTACGAGCCGTCGAAACAAAGTCCTGTCGACTTTTACACATGGATTAGGTCTCGGCGCGTACCAAATTCACCGTCAAATGGCAATCTCCTAAAAGGCAAAATTCCCCGAGTAACAGTCAGGCAAATGGAGACCACGATTCTCCAGAAATCTCTCCCTTTCTCATGGTAAACTGCGAAAATATTAAACACTACACGTCCCTCCTGTCTCTGCTGATCACGTGGAATGGAGTGCGTAGATTCTTCTTCAAACTATCCAAGGTGTGTTTACGAGGGCGGGTCGACAGACACCGAGATTGATCGCGCTCCCATCGACAAGGACAGCTTCCAGTGCACCTTCTTCCGAAAATCTAAATTCGAGGTACGTAAAGATCTATAGGTTAAGGTATCGTTCTCAGAGAAAATTGCAACTGGCAGCCTTCGAACGGACTCTCGCTGTCGTCGGACACTTACACGGACTCGGACAGCGAGCCGGATGATCCTCTTATCGTTCAAGCTATCGAAGAATCGTCGCACAAGTTTCTGAGAGCTTCCGAACAACCCGTGATCGATGAGAACAAATTTAGGAGTTCGAAATCGTGCGATGCACCCAGAGTAAGGTTCTGTGCACCGGTTTCCACCAATCGCACACCGAGGAAACGATGGATGCCAGAAGGAACCGAATACAAGCCCGTGAAACTGCCACGAGTGATCAAGAGGAACACCTGTTTGAAGAAAAATTGTCCGGAGATTAAACAACACAGTGTTATGCCTGAGGAGCAAGGTCCCGAGTTTGCGCGTGTTATTCCAGGTAGAACATCTTAAGGAGGATCAAATTTATTTACGGTAACGAAAGGATCTCGTTTCAGAAAAGTTTCCCGAACCAACAGGAGATGCGTTTAGAAATTACGAGAGCGTGATCGAAGATAGAATCGTTAGGAACAAACGTTTGTTGAAGTCCATCGAAGAAGTGATTCGTACGATGAACGAGACGAAAATAACCACGGAGTCTAAACCGTGCATCGAGCCGAGCAACAAAGTAGCGAAGACCAATCTTACAGACGAGATAATTGATAGAGAGCGAGGCAAAAAATACAGAGCAATTTCAGACGATATGGAAGAGGTTCTGGTACAGAGGCCGTTCTTTCAGAGTTCGAAGTTGGAGAAGCATTTGGACCAGTCGATGCAGAAAGCGATGACAAAGTATAGAACCTGCTGGAAATGGGGGGAACAAGGATCTATGAAACAATCAAGACACGTGATCTAGCTTCATTTTCACTCTGCGAATGCTCTGCGTTGCGAACGTATAACAGTATCGAAACGCGATTCATCGATCCTCGGAACATTTGCATCGGCTACGTCACTTTTCGAGGAAAACTATGTAAAATTTGCACGTGAAGAAAGACTTGAATGAATAAAACATGCTAAAATACATGAACCCGTTGTCGGTCACTAAAATGCACCATGTTACATCGAGAAAGTTCTACGAATTCTTTGGAAAATAAAGAATGCACGGAACCGATCGATTCTAACCATGGAATCACATTCGTCCCTGAGGAAATTACAAGATTCAAGAACAAAGAATACGAAATACAAAATCGGAACGACACGAACATAATTAGCACGCGAAGATGGCAAATCACGTTTGCTTCCGACGACTGCATGATTAGAAAACATAGCGAAGGTTGGCAGGTACGGTACGAAATGATCTATTCGTTTAAACAAGTCTCTGTATTCTACGTTTCCTGACAGATATATCCAAGGTTCGCTCGAGAAGCCGAAGAAAAGTCGCAGCTGTTTCTACGAGTCTCCGATTCGAGGATGAATTCGTCAACGATCTTGGATCCTGAACCAGTAAAAACTGTAAATGCGGAAATCCTCTGCAACCGCGAGAATCTGAATGATCTCTTCGACGAGACGGACAAAGAGGAAGAAAACAACCACGGGAGGATCGTGTTGAAGGATTATTTTAAGCTTCTGTCTAGCGACCAAGCGAAGATCAGTTTTATTCTATCGATGCTGACGAAGGCGGTGAACGAGCACAAAGTTTTCGTGATCTTCGGTTCGTTCCCGGTCCTGAAGAAGCCTATGACCAAACGAGGCTGGATCGAGAAGAGATACATCCGAAGGATGATCTCGATGACGCCGGAAATGTCTGCAGGTTCCCAGAAGCTAGCCGATCATTATTAAAAGCACTAAAGCTTCTTCGTTTTCAGCTGGCTTGGAAACGATCGAGAGGTTGTTGCGCTCTCCCGCGAACTTGATTTGGTACACGAATAAAAGAATATCTATGCGAACGGACGAGAAGACCGTAGTCAATAAATTCTCTGGGTGCTACTTCACGTCGAAGGTTGTTTATGCCACTTACCTTTTAATTCTCGATGGATTGCGGTCTTTGATCATCTTCGGGATACTTCTAGGTGGACATGTGCAACAATCTAGAGAACGTTTGCTGGTACTACGAGGTTGGCGTGTCCAGCATTCAATTCCCACGGTGCTACAACGTCTACCAAGTTCGTTAAAAATATTAATAAAACTACTATGACCTAGAACGTAGACGAAACTACGATTACGTTGGATTTACGCAGGCAGCGCAGATCGAGGAGTTCGTGCAGGATTTTCAGATTACAGCCTGCATGGGGATTCTCAAATGGTTCCTGTTTTTAGCTAGCGTGGCCGGACCGAACGCCACTTGGTCCACGAACGGCACCGTGCCGATGTCCGCTATTATGTTCGCTCTCGATCGTTGCAAGGAGTACATAAGGTTGTCGGGAAAATTCCTCAGGTTTGCTTCGTTCGTTTATCCATTATTTATTGAATGAATCGCAGCGTGTGCGAGCACGAGGACATCGACAACCACAGCGAGACGAGCGTGTCGCCGACCGAGTGGGCCCAGTTCCTAAATTGGTACGAGCGTTTCTTGCACAAGCGCGAAATCCTCGGGAAAAGCGACGGACTCGACATCGAGGTATGCGAACGATCGTCGCAAATTCTCTACTCCAAGGAGTTCCAACTTGGGGACCGTGCTGTTCTTGGAGGGGAGCAAGTTGGAACTCCCTGCTCTACTCGATTGTTACATCTCGCGTTTTATGACAGAAGCTGGTGTCGTACACGGCGAGTATTCTCAAGGACATGATACAATGCCGGCCGCAGAGTCGCATCGACGGGATGCGGAACGTCTGGATCTTGAAGCCGGGCGACAAGAGTTTGGGCAGAGGTATAATACTCAAGAACTCGCTCACCGACATTCTGAACAAGGTGAACCACGCCACGAAGGAGTGCATGCAATACGTCGTGCAGAAATACATAGGTGAATCGGTTTTGCAACATCGTCGGCGCACAGGTTTTCGACAATTTCGCTCGAGTGGCTTTTTATTTTTAGAACGACCTCTGCTCGTCCACAAAACGAAAGTCGACGTCAGACAATGGTTTCTGATCACGAGCACGCAACCGTTGGTCGTCTGGATGTACAAGTATCGATTTTCTTAGCTCCTTCCCCCCTTTTCTTGGTCCTACCTCTCCGAAAATGTTTTTCATCTCTTGATTCGACCTGTTCATTTCGAAGGGATATTCTGCTACGGTTCGCGTCGAAGGACTTCACGCTCGAGAACTTCCACGAGTCGATTCACCTGTGCAACACCACGGTGCAGCTGAAATACAGGAAAACGGTGAAGCCGAACGCGCAGATACCCGGCGAGCTACACTGGAATCTTCAGAGGTTCAAGGAATACTTAAAGTGTGCTATTTAATTTGATTCCGGGCCGAGGAGACGTTCGATTCGGTCGTTATTGTATCGCGTGCACCCTCTCCAGAGCTAGTGATCGCGAATCCGCTTGGGAGAAGCTGATCAAGCCGGGAATAAAGCAGAATTTAATAGGGGCACTCCTGGCTTCTCAAGAAAACATGGTGAATCGGCGGAACAGCTTCCAATTATACGGCGCCGATTTCCTGATAATGGACGATTTATCGGTCTGGTTAATCGAGATCAATACGAACCCGAGGCTGCATCCGCCGAGCAGCACCGTCACGGGGAAACTTTACCCGGAAGTGATCGAGGACACGATGAAAGGTAATAACAGAGTAGTTTCTATTTCCATCGGGATCAGGATTCGGAGAAGAATTGGCACGGAGCGGTGAGATGACGGTTGTTTAAAGTGGTTGTAGATGGCCGGAAGAACAGGAAGGTTCCCTACGGGAAATTCGAATGCATTTATAAGCAGCGCAGTCCATTTCACGGTAATGTTTTCGGACAAGCGATGAGTCTGGGAATTCGCGGCAAAGCTTTGCTACCCTCGCATTCTCCGCCGCGAAGATCATGAATAATAACACGCCGGTGCCTCGAGCCCGCCTTCACACTTTCAAATAAATTCTGAATAATGGATTTAATAAAAACGTGTTTATTTTACAAATAACAATGTTGCGGGTATACAATCCTATATGAACAGATGGTATTTGTTTTGTGTTGTATCAATACACGCACATATATACACGATTGCGTACAAGAAACAATTTTGCTTGTGGTTCCATTCATACGTTTCCGAACGTATAAAATGATCCATTCAACGTGTCCATTCCTCTATCAATCACTGGTGTTAAAACCGTACTATTTCATTTTTGATTAGAAAAAAGAACACACTCTATCCCTCGTTCCGAAGCCGAGCATTGTCCATTAGCGATCATTTTCAGCACGAAGTACTAGAATGACACCTAGCTCACTCTCTCCTTCTATTTACTATTGCTTCGAAACATTATTTGCGCGATATTTTATAGGCGCACGGTAATCGTAGAAAAATTGTCTATGCGTTTGTAATTCGTTACAAAATCTATGCTTGGTCGTGGGAATAATATTGACCGTCCCGAGAGAAAAAAAAAGTCGACCGGCTGCCACAGTTCTTTCGACGATTCGAAACGCGAGCTTAATGCGAGAATCGTGTTTCGGTATCGTAAATATAGTCTAACTGTAAATAAAATGATTATTCGTCTTCTTCCGTGTGATATAATTACAGTGAACTGGCGTTGCGTTATATGTATAGAAACTGCACTGTTGCAATTCGTCGAACACACCTAACTAGGCTGTTTGCCACACTTCTATCGGACAGATCGAGCAGAACCGTTCGACAAATGTTAGTAGCGTGCGTGTTAGATCCGAGGAGGTAGAAAAGAAAAGATAGAATAAAACAAAAATGTACAAGATTTCATAGAATCAATTACGCAAGTATCGCTACACTACGCGATTCTATTATTTTTATACAGACGACGCTCGTCTGTCGCGATATCGGTGTGGCGTCGAGAAAACTGTTAAACATCCCATCTGTATCAGGGTTCGAAACCCGGCGAGCATATCGAATTAATTACTCGGCCCCAACACGGTTGTCGGGATCGAATAAATGAACTCGCACATCGCCGGGCTTCGACGAGCATCGCAAATACATTCGGGTGAGCTTTGGATCTTGTCGCTGCGGAATTATCTGTACGTATCATGTACGGAGGTTTGAGGCAGCTTACGACGACTGTTCATTACGGAATACAAACGATTCCGGAGAAACCGACAAGATGTATAAATATCACATGTAAAACTGCACGAAATGAGGACAGAGACTCACGTAACTGGCTTTAGCGTAAAGGACAATTTAGGCCTCGAGTTGTTCTTCCCGAGAATTTTCTTTTGCTCCTCTTTCACGCGTTTTTCTTGTTCTTTCCTCATTCTTTGCCTCTCCTCTTCCATCAAACGTTGCTGTTCGACCATGGCCAATCTTTCCTCAGCCTGTCGACAGGGAAAATCACGAGACAGTTTAGAGAGGTCATCGTCGTTTCAGTTAATGACTAGGACAGACGATGTCCACCTACCAATTTCTTCTGGGCTTCCTCGATTTTTCTGTTGTTCTCCTCCACGATCCTCTCTAGTTCCTCGCGCTTCTTCCGCTCTTCCTCCTACAACGACAATGGAATCTATTTACACGAAGCAATGATGGTGTCGTTCACCAGCTGTTGTTACACCGTTCATATCCAAAATCATAGTGCCGCTACGTCAACAGCCTAGTGTTATACATCCTAAGAACCTTTCTCTCTCTCTCTCGCTCGCTTTCTTTCTTTCTCTCTCTTTCTATTTTTTTTTGGTATTTGAATTACAGGATAAGAAGTAGTTCAGGATAACGTGTGAAATTTTGAGGTCGGGCTTTTGCAATATTATTATGAATTAGGATAACTTGTCGAGAGAACGTAACGGAGGACGCGTGTGCGAGCCCAGCTCCTCCGTTTAGATCGAACCGAGCTCCTCGCAGCTCTTCCCAGCGAATGCTGTTTATTGTCTGATTTCCCCCAGACGACTTAGGATGCCACTTAAAAAAGTGAAAAAACGTGAATTATGATTTCTGAATTCAATCCACTGCGCATGCAAACGGTTGGTTAAGGTATTGTAAATCGTCGAGACGCGCACCGAGAGAACTCGTCCGATTTTGCAAAGTGCAGAAAATAAACTCTACGTCGCGTATAACGTGTGACAATACTTTATAAAATTAATAAGAAAAAAAAAGGGAACAAGGTATATTTTAAAAGAGACAGTCGATACTGTCGCGGAACGAAATCTACGCGAGTTCGGTGCTACGAAATGAATAGATAAAACGTATTTAAAAAAAAAAACAAAAAGAAAATAGTTACGAACGAGTGGTGCCATCCGCCCCGACCTGTCGACGGAATGCGTTGTATCCCAGGTACTAATACGTATTTAGCAAATCTAAAATAATCCCTAGTATGGTTCTCGCCAAATACATAGCGTTTATAAACAAAGAATGATAATAATAATATTGGTATAAAATGAATTATGAATATATAAATTGGATAATACCTGAATGAAGCTCACGCCAGCACGTAGGGGATGCCTTCTTCATCGACAATCACTCAGCAGTGAGTAAAAAACCGGCATCTTCTGTTGGTAGTCAGTAAGGAAGGTGACCTATATATTTGCTAGGTCGTGCTTTGTTGCTATGGGATTTTCTAATTCGGCCCTTTAAGGTCTACATCTCCCTTTCTCTAATTATATATGTATATATATATGTATATAGATATGTATATGTATATACGCATAGTCTCTCCCAAACTTGTCCACATAAGTTAGTGCAAACTCAATGTGCGAAGCAACAAGGATCAAAAACAAAAGTATATATATATAATATATATAAAATGGTCACAACTTGTAATCAGGGTCGCTGTCCATTTGACCGGAACACGTGCTGATTTCCCGAGGGTGAGAATAAATATATAATTGTGCGCTTACACAAAATACATGGCAGAAGAACACTCCTATAGTCGCATTTCGAAGAAAACTCTGTATATATATATGTATAAAAAAAAAGAACGATTTAATTCAGATAAATATCGCTTATCGTATGTTCGATTCGAGTAGGTGCCAATTAGATCAAACAACAGGACCCCTTCTTATAATACGAACTTTCCGTCTCCAACTATTATCGTAGGAAAAACGTGATTACGAAACAGAACAGAATGTTCGTGTGTGTACGTGTGTAAGAAAAATAATGTCTATTAAAAGAGAAAAAAAAATATCGGTGGAGTCTATGCTATTCTTGATAGTCATCGCGCAAGTCTTTATTCTGTCCGGTAGCAAAAGCTATTCAGGGAAAAAGTATCACTGTCCTATAGTTTCGTAGAAAAATAACTTTATTTCAAGCTTACGTTGGATACTGTAATTGTTTATATATATATCTTTTTCGGTAAGTTACAAAGTTTGGGATCGCTAACTTTATTTCACTGGATCTGTCTTTATCTTTTCTTCTCTACTCCTTAAAAGACTGTACACGATGCGATTTATGTAGACAGTCACATCGCGCGGATATAAACTAGATTGATAAGTAATTAGGTCTGCTGGAATGGCAGGGTACTGCGATTACAAAAACCAGCGAGCAGAAACGCTTCGACCGCGTTCGAACGTGATTTTTGCAATTCCAAGAGTACGACTGGCAATCGAAAAAATATTGTGTGATGAAAAGTATTAATGTTGTACAAATATATAAATATATATACATGGTACAAATACAATATTCTGTTGATAAATAACCGATACATGCGCCTATAATAGCAAAATTCTTCTCATACGAGAAAGTGTTGTATAATCTTCCCAACAACGCGACCTCGGTGGATGCCGGGAAGTCGAAGCAATGTGGCTTTTCAAAATGATACTTCTCTCTCAACAATTTACAACCACAATGCTTCAAGCCCAAACGCTGTGATCGCGAAATAGAGAATCAACGTAGCGCTAGGCGAGCTCGTTCTTTACTTATTGCACTGCGATTCGACTAACAGCCTTTAGACAAACGTTTCAAACGTCCAATTAGAATATCACGATCTTCAACCATTGGTAGATAGGATTGTAGCGTCCTAAATAGAATAGTTGTAGAAAATATTTGAACTAATGTGCACCTTACCGGATGAGCTGCTAGATTTCACGTAAAATTCATGAATTTTTTCATCGATACACGTTCGATTCGTGTTAGATCGTGCTCTATCCGTTCGAATCGATTCAAACGTGGAAATAATGCGCGATTAAAGCACCAAACATATTTCCTGTTGATCGTAACAGCGCTTGGGCTAACACTGGCCAATGTTTCTCTGGATTGGTCTTACCTCTCTCCGTTTCTCCTCCTCACGAAGCTTTGCTTGTCTCCATTCCATTTCCTCCATCATTTGACGCTCCATCGCCCTTTTGGCTTCTTCTACCCTCCTTTGTACTTCAGCTTCTATTTCCTCCTTACGCTTTTCTAGCTCCTCTTCCACCCTCTTCTGCACTAACTCTTCGATTCGTTTGGCTGCCTCTTCCTCAACCATTTTTTGCTCCACTTCACGTTGCCTTCTGTAAGCACAGAAACATTTTGTTGTTCTAACGCTACAGAGGTAGCAGATCATTTTCCAAACGTGTTACCTAACATGCTCCTCTCGCAAAGATTATTGTAAAAATCTATTGCATACATTCTCAAAGTATACATATTAACTCAACAAAATCTATCTTTAAGTCTGGACCGCTTCGATCATCTTGGTTCGTTTGTACAAAATGATTAGAGAGTGTTATTCGTTAATGTCTCAATATAAGTATATATACACACACACATATATATATATAAATATATATACATATATATATGTTCCAATGCAAGTGAACCACCACCATTGTAATAGCTTTTCCATCTTACCCAACAGCACTCGTAGTGAAGATTTTGTTCGATAATTCTTTCTTTTTCCTGACAACATAATTAGAAATAAAAAACGTATACCAATGCAAAGAAATTATTTAAAATAATTTTTATAGAATCACACTTAAAGAAATAATAATATTCAGAAAAAAAACACAAAGATAAATCAAACCTAATACAAAGTATGCGATACTATTGTCATTGTACATGCCATATACCTAATAAAAGACACCGAATAGAATATAAAGACTTTTCTATGCTCCAATGGAACGCGATAACATTGATCTATACATAAATCAGAGATACAGCAAGTGAAGTCTTGTCAATTACCTTTGCCGTTCCATTTCTGCTAGTCTCTCTACTTCGTCCATTTTTCTATCTCTATCTCTGTACGAACGTTTTTTGTGACTGACAATATGTACATCGTCTGAGGCATCGGAGCCTGAACTGGAAGATGCAGAATGGGACCGTTTCCTGGACAAACAAACAAACAAATAAACTTACATTGTTTTCACATATGCACAGGAAGTGCAGTCGTCGACACTGCGTGTTCAAAAGGGACAGCTGTGTCCAACACTTACTAATAGGAAATCAGAAACCTGCGACGCACTCGAATATATAAAAAGATGACCGACGTAACTTCCAACAACATATATGAAGTGCATAGAAGTTCTCCCACCGTGCGCGTGAGGCAAAATGGCGGAGAGCTCGATAAATTTAAGTGATTTACAATCGTATATGGGAATGACAGGAAAGAAGGAACGTATTACCTCGATTTCGAACTGCGTTCCTTTGGTTTCTCAGAGTACTTGTTGTTCGAGTGCTTCTCTCGCGATTTCGAGCGTTTCCGGGAGTGCTTGCTCTTGTGACGCCTCCTGCTCGGCGATTTCGTTCTGGATCTGGAACGGCCCATTTCGATCAGCTCAATCGTTCTTTTGTAGGACTCGCACGTGAAACGGAGACTCTATTCGAAGCTTTGACAGCTAACCGCACTTAAAAATAACCGAACACCACGCGAACACAAATATAAAGAACAATCCACGTCCTACGCGCACACTGCACCACTGACTTGTGCCGTAGTCGCGGCGGCCATCTTTCAATTACTATTCAAGATGGCCAGCGGCACCGAACAGGACCACGCATCGCTCTTCGTTCATATGAAAATTTTAAAGACAATACGGATTCATTTTGGTGAGAACCACAATATTCTTATTCCTAAAGTTCCTCTGATTCCTCAGATACAAGTCACTCCTACTATTCATCGATATTACAAATTATTTTTGCATCTCGAGTACGATCGTTCAAATCTCAGCGAATCGTACCTTCTATCCGTACCCAGCCAATCACAATTGCGTCCAAATATCAAAGAAACTATTTCAATCGATCGATCATACTATTTATCCCTAAAAAGCGACCGGATTATATATTCTGATAGGGGTTATCGAAATGAATCTCTGCTTAGAATAGACTTGCGAAGAACAGATATCAATCGATTGAGTTTATACCAACGATATCAGCTATCTACCTAGAACTAAGCGTAAATGAACAAGATCTATCATTATCCTGATCATCATTATCGATCCAGAGTATCATAGCATAGTATCAAAAAGAGTATCGAGAGCGAGTTAGCCTATGAAAAAATTCAAACGTATTTAGTAAAAACGCGGGAAGAATGTTTGCAGTGGTGTCGCGCGTGTTCCCGGAGGCCGCGGCACCCGTTCACAGCTGTGTCGATTGCGCGCGCAGCTGATTTCGGCTCGGTCCGCGACATCAGAAACCAAGATGGCGCTCCTCTGTTTGCGGATGGTTCTGCGACGTATATAAATACGTGAAAAAAACAGTGGGAGAAAATCGGTTCCGTGGTGGATCGTGTGGTTCGTGGGGATCGGTGGACGCGTGTCGGCCGGCGACAGTTTGTTGGAAACGAGACGGAATTGCCGTGGTTCGCGATAACGCCGGTCTGCGATAGTCTAACCGCAGGTCTATTTCGAACGTCGGCGAAAAGGTGCTCTCTCGGTGCCCACCTGAGGAATGCGAGATTATCGTCGTCGCGTCGACACGATCGACAAGGAGACACGTTAATCGTGATCTATCGAGCGTGGTAGAAGGCGAACGAGCGGGACGTCGTTATCGAGAAGGAGGTGTTTGCAACGGTGGTCCCCCGCGAACGGTGCACGCGCTACGTTTCTTCCGTGACGTATGTGTGTCGCGGAGGGCTGCGAGACAGGTCGGTCGCGAGTGTCCTCGTCGTCGTGCTCGTGTCCGTGCTCGTGCTCGAGCTCGTTGTCGTCGGGGTGTTCGTGGCTAGTGTACCGTGACGCGAGTGGCGTTTGCCGCGGTTTCGATGCGCCTTCGTCCTCTTTGGGATATCTGGACAGGCGAGATCAGCTGCTGTTGCTGCTGCTGTTATCGCTGCTGGAACAACTAGTCCGGCAGCTACGGGGGACGATACTCTTCGGCAGGAGCGGTGGGGCAAGGAGGTGCCGGAAGCAGCCGCGAGCCCGGGACCATAACCAAGAAGATGGCTTTCAACGAGGTGAGATTTCATTTCTCACCTCTGCAACCTACTACCCTAACCTTACGATATCCTCCTGTTTTCGCATCTGTGTTCCTTTACCGTGTTTCTATCTCTCGCACGGTCGTTCGATCCCATGGGCTGACCTCGCGACCCCCAAACGCCAATTCTAACCTAACCTCTCGTTCCTGCGCACAGCTGGCATGTTATCAACTCTCCCTACCCCTCGCTCCCTCTACCCCTTCCGCGGCCCGTTCACCTCCTTTCTGCATCTCTTCATTCTCATCCTTTCGTCTCTACGTTCACCATCGTGTATCTCCTCGTCCTGTTTTTGCCATTGCTTTTTCTCGTTTATTGCATAATTCTAGCGTAAGTGCTCCTTTAGCGTTTCGTGTTCCGTTCGGCCAGTTTTTTTTCTCGAAACAGCGATCTGTCAATCCTTCTGGAATCGCAGTTAGCACTTTATCTGTAATTCCAGTAACTGAAAAATTATTGTGATTTTGTTTTAGTGCGAGCCTAGAGGTTAACTACGACGCTAGGATCAATTCTAATTTCGTAACAGTCGATTTAGATTGTTAGCTTGAGTTAGAGGATCAACGTTGATCCGAAAAGCAAAGAGAATTCAATACATTGGAACTATTCGCGACTACCATTGAAATGTCCGACAGTTTTTAGGAGTAATTATTCGTCTTTTGTATCTATTTGTTGAAATATTCCTGTTCGTTATCGGCTTAACATAGACGTGACGCATCGTTTTGCGTATCACGCAAAGGAAACCGAATTAACTTTACCTGTATAGTTGTTTAAGGTCGTCACGCGTGTTTACGACGGCCATGTATCGTTGAAATAACATTTCGACGGCCGCCCGGACCCGTCGTTGGGTCAATATTTTCTCTGGATTGATTTTACAATGGAATTCCATTTATACGGACCCAGGGACAAGCGGCTCGCATAACTGGGTCGCTCCGTACAATAGGAATCCACCTCTAAATTTCCACGCCACTTCCGATTTTTCGTTCAAATAACCGGAATTCACGTACGGATAACACTTGGCAAACATGTGCGGTGGGATTTCGGTTAATCGGCCGTTAACTTAAATGGAGTTTCGCTGTACCTATTTTCGTTTGATTTACTGCGACCTATCTTCGGAGACGTCGTCAAAGATCTCCCGTATCGTTACTCACGGACCAGAGACGCATCGAATCCGGAACAAACGACGCGTATCGCTTGTTCGCATCGGGACGCAAAGAAAAAGATAATGTTAAGAACGATCGGCACACATCTTTCATTCGTCTCTAATCATCCCCCTATTTTCACACGATAAACGCGTTCATCCTCGCCTTTACCTACCGCCGTGATTGCATATCGATTCCCGCAGGAAAAAACTGCAATCGTTGCAAACACTGATCTAAATATCGTCGGTCAATCGTATTTGTACGTCGTTCGATCACTCGGCTCTATTTGCGATTTCTTAAAACAGCTATTACGACTAGATCTATATCAAAGATGCACCTGAACGTTGATCCCTGATAGTTTAACAATGGCGAGATAAATAATCGCCGTTTTAATAACAAAAGGAAGATTAGAGGAAGAATAAAACGATATATTCCGTTACTGGAATTAATTCCGAGTCGACAGCGACTCGAGTTTAGATACCGATCTTATTGTTATAGATACGAAATTACAGCCGAGTTTCGCAGTAAAAACGAAGAGCATCTTGAGAGCGCGTGGCGTTTCCACGAACCGTCGGACGAATTCCTGAATCGTCTACCACGGCTACGTGTCCTGGGTTTATGCTTTCTGCGTGGTTTCACGGACATTTATATCGTGTTAGCTGCTGGAGATTCATGTCCGCGGGTGCAGCTTCGCTATCGGCTATTGCCCGTCGCTCCTGCAGTCGTTCCTTGCGGCGATATTGCGTAACCGTATCCCATAAAGAGCCGCGAGATATCGTGTTACCAGAGAGCGATCCGAGAGAGACAGCGGAGAATGTAAAGAGAGATAAAGAGAAAGGGAGGGAACCGAGAAAAAAAGGAATAATGAGACCGTTTCAATGGACCCTATTCCGGGGTAACACGATACACACCTTGGCCGCGCGCGTTCACCTACTTCGTCGTAGAAAAAAGCTCGTTGTTCGAAGAAAGAGCGGTAACGTTTCGCAGCGAGAAGCGCATCGGTATCGGTATCGCACGCGTTCCGTCGCATTGTTCCGGCTCTCGAGATTATCCAACGAGCTTATCGCGCCGCGGTGACGCACGTTGCACACGTCCGCCACCTTTTATCTCGTCCGCGTCTATTTCTGCCCGGTGACTTCTCTACACGGAGCAAAAAGAGCACTGCCCGGTAATTAATACGCTGCGATCCGATTTCGTTCGATACGATGTGGCGGTCTTATCATGCGATGCGACACGGGAAAATGTATCCTGTAATCGTACGCGTGGATCGTGATTTTTTCGGATCGAGACAGCCCATTCAGGTGTGCTTTTCAAGGAGTCGATAAAGTCCGACCGCTTCCTCGTTCCTTCGTATTTAGCCGGGAAAATTTATACCGTCTCTCTCGATATAGTCGCGACCAACGAGAATCGAAATGTCGTCGGCCATTATGGCCGACCGTCGAGTCTCCTCTCTCGAGGAACGGGGTATAGTGGATCGTTAACGAGGAATTCATAAATTAAGCCTTTCTCGTGACTGGGTCGTGGGAATCGGTTGTTTTGCGACACAAGGATTCTTCATTCTTCGACGCACACGTGCGCTACGGGTCTACCGCGCGGCGTTTTCCTCGGAAAACCTAGAAACGAATCCGGGTTTCGCTCGGAGTACCCGTAATGGACTTGTGCGATTAACCCCTTGCACTGTAACATCGAGTCGGACTCGCGATGAGGTTAGAGTCTAATAAATCTGTACAATGTAGGCATACGTAGATATCAATTTATTTATCGTGATTTTTTTCTTCTAGGTAATAACAAACTGCAAAGAAGTCCATAATATAAATCGTAGTACAAAGGGTTAACGAAGATGTAGCCTCGTTATAAAACCTGTACCGAGGTCAAATTTACGTGTCGTTCGTTAGTGTCTGAGGAGTTCGACCAGCCTCTCCGACCGTACTCTCATTATAACATGAAAATAATGCAAGCCTTTCTAAATTCAACATGAAACATTGCAGATGGTTTCCTCGTCGTGGCAGCGCAAAGTGTTCGCGGTCAGGTTCATCGAAACGAAGGATGCACCTGCGTCGGCAAACGGGCGAGCGTGAAAAAGGAGTAAAAGCGGTAGCCTTTAGGAACAATGCCACCTGCTACCTAGTCATATCGATCGAGAATGGAATGTATACGAGTGTCCAGGACGGGATTCCGGCGTCGTGCTCCCTTCGCCTGCACCCACTCGTGTGTCGACGATCGTACGGCTTCTTTCTCCCGTATCGGGCCTTGCTCTCTTCTTTACGACTTCCCGCTTCGGCCCTCGTCCCTTTGGTCGTCGGTGTGCCTCGGTTTTCGCGATCCCCCAAAACTTTCGAGCACCGTACCGAAGCTGAATCGCGCAACATTTTTCTGCTGGGTTGCTCGTTTTCCGCCGTCAAACTTTTCGACGATCCCGCGCGCGCGCGCGGTGAAAGTGAAACTTCTCGAGCGTAGGATAAATCGTGCGAGGCCGCGTGGCTTCTGGATTATGAAATTTGGCGGTGCGAAAAGTTCTCTGTGGGGGAAAAAAGCTCCTTTCGACCAACGACCTCGCGAGCTCGAAATTATGAAAACCTGGAAACTCGTGGTTGCTCGAAGGAAACGATAGCGTTTCGTAGGTATGCGTCTGTCAACTCGTGTACATGCAAGGCCCTGCGTTATCAGCGTCGTTATTCTTATCGTTGCTCGGAAAGCCTAGGCTCGCACCTCGAGTAGCGGAGACACGCATAAACAAACGTACGGGACAGGCGCCGTACGTGTACGGTTATCGCCGTCGGTTGTTACCCGTGAGGTTTATCGACGCGAGAATTTCAGGAGGTGCTCGCGGTACAAGCCTCCTCGTCGGTACCTGCACGGCTGGTTCATCGCACACGACTCTATACCGTTATTACGCGTAGGCGCACGGAACGACGAACTTTCGACCATTTTTTTCGCTTCGTTGTCTGTCCTGTGGTCGATCGAACGCGTGGGCGGAAACCGGGTTATATCAACCCCTCGTCCGATATAGACTCCGGATCCATTTGGATATACGCTTATCGTTCGACAAGAACTCGTCCTTCATCCTCGAATGTTTCTAGAGCTTGATAATTGTACTCTTGTGTAAAATCGAGATCGAAATAGATCCAAAGACAGGGTGCAGTAGTTGATTACAGAGTTTATCGTCGTGGATCTTTATCAGGCTGGTTACGAGCCGTATCCATGGGAACGAGTGTGTTTATCCTTTGATTTCGTCCATCTGGTTGTCTGGTTTAATTAGCGCTGATTAGTAAGAGTCAAGGATAGGCAAAAGGGGCTGTTCGTCACGCGAATACCCGCGAAAATTCATTTCTATAATGGAGATATCTACGTCGGCGAGATAGCCGTCGTCGGTATCGCTTACGTGGCACAATAGACATTGTTTGATCGTGGCCTCGATGCGGAGCGCCGCGGCTGCGCTTATCCGTTCCTCGGCGGTGCGGCGCGGTGTACAAAGTGGACGCGGGCAAACGCGTATTAGATGCATCGGCATCGGCTCGACGCGAATCTACGTGCACACGGTTTCGACCGAGTCCGTGGGCGACAAACGACGTCGTTGTACCGTCGAAACGCAGAGGAGGGAATTGAACTATGGAAATTGACAATGCCGGGTGCATCCGTGATTAAAGCCGAGGCTCGTACGGGTACAATGCGCCATTGTGCCGACTTTCCAGGTGTAATCTCTCCGCTTCCTGGTAAATTAAAATCCCGACGTCGCTCCTTTCCGCGAACGGTTCGTCGATCCATCCGCCTTCGAGGAAAAATAAAACGCGTCGATCGCGATCGACCGATCCGCGGGTACCAACAGCGTTTCCATTTCCGTGGAAACGAGAGCCGCGGTCGAGAGATCGTAGTCGAAAAATTCAGCGACTCTAGTCATGAAATTGAGATATGTCGAGTTCCGAGCGCGACTCGCTCGCCTCTCTCGAATCTAAATCGTTGTCGTGACCGCTGTCGTAAAAGGAGCTAGCGAGATACGTCGGGAAAGGTTTGCGAGTACGGGTTCAAAAGTCGCCTCTCCGCGCGTGCTTGGCCGATGTCCATTTTATTTTCGATAAAATATGCGCCGCGCGGAAGAAAAGGCCGCCCTTTCGGCTACGCACTCGAGGACGCCGTGAAAAATTGGCACCGACGCCAAACCGAAGCCAGCCGTAATCGCTAAATAATGGCAGCCTCATTATTCTACCTGCGCGATAAAGCTTGCTAGCCTTTGAACCGTTAAGCGGCTGTCTACTCTCTCGTCGAAGCCTCGAAAGTGCACGGAAACACGACTTATTTCTCCGTCGACTAGGATCATGGAATAGTTAGCCAGATAATTCAGACATCGAATGGTGGTAACATTTGAATCCGTGAAATAGCGTTTCGTCGAGACGCGTTCAATAATTTCTTTCGTCGGATCGGTTTCCAGGATTTACCGCTAACACAGTTGCGTCTAGCGAGTGCCAATAACTTCGGGAGTGCAGAGAAGGTATCCCGGCCGCTCCGCGTTCTTTGGGTATCGTATTTTCCGCGAAACTTTCGGATTGGACCGGGGCGTGCGGGAATTAATCGTGGCACTGCGTTCGGCGGGTTTCGTTCGACCGTAAACCTCGGCAGCGTGTTGCCCTCTCGTAAAGCGAGTAATAGCCCCGTGCTCTGCCATCCTTCGTGTGTGCACGTGTACACTGCCGTCCAAAAGTACGAGAGTTGGATTTACGATTAGCGTGAGAGGACGATATTATTTCCCAACGGAACAGTTGTATCTCTCGTATCAACGATTGCGTCAATTATTTCCGCTTCAGCTTGGCACGCCAGTTTTATTAGATCGTCGTGGGTATAGCATTCTCCTCGTCGATCTGGGATTTTTGGCTGGCAGTGTACCCGCAGTCTGCAACCCTGTGCGCGTCCATTTACATGCGTGCACCCTCGACTTGCGCCGCGCTGCACCTATGTACTCTGCTTCGCCTTCCCTGTGTTCTTGAACGGCGCGCAGGTGATAAGGTCGAGTCGTGTTTAACAGCGTTACACAGACTGTTCCTACGGTGCGTGGTCGAATTGTTCGTGGGCACCTCGCCCCAAAGGTTCCAAGTACTCCTCCGATATCCGCTTTGGTTTCGAAAATGTCCAAGAAAAATGCCTCTTGATTTTTCCTACTGGAAGTGAGAGCGACAATTTGAGTAGTCGAACTGTAAAACACTAATTTTGTAGAAGCTTAGACCTGGATCAGGTCACGTACTTCAGGCTCACCCGGTACGTGGATGCACTCGAGCATTCTACGTAGCCGAGATTGCAGGGAACGGCAAGGGTGGAGGCGGCATGTATTTCGGTACACAAACTATCGGCCGACGCGGCGCTAATCTCGAGCCGATGAAACTTCATTAGAACGACGGATTTAATTGGGTAAAGACGCCAGGAAGCGAACGTCTTCGCGGTGAGCCCCGGGTAAGAAGTTTTAGTCGATTAACGTGGCTTAGACTCTCGAACGGATAGAGATATTAGCGCCTCGGTCGTTCATCCGCGCGGAATCCCGGCGGGCCGCGTTCTGGCTAAACGATTGTCCGGCAAATTGTTTTAATGACGCGTGGTCGTGGCAACGGGACCGCGATTCTGCTAGTTCACACCGCTTTCTCGGGAACGCAGCCGTGACAGGTCAGGAGAACGTGTTTCTCGGTTTCAGAGGCAGGAAACGCTACTCCGTGTGTCACGGGGATCCAGTTTTCCTGTCTCCGCGGAACAGGTTCCTTTTTTACGGGCCAGAAACACGAGTCGATCTCGACACGCGGCTCCTTCGAGACCCTTCCCTACCGTTGCTCGCGGCTCGTGGAAAATTAATTGGACACCGTGGCTGCCGGTTTTTAATAATTATAATCGCGCGTTAACCGGTCAGAGCCCTTCGCTTAACGAGCAAAGGTAAACCCTCCGACCGGGAAGACGAGTTTATTCGTTCTTCGCGTTCGACTCCAGTTCCCAGCGATTCCCTATCTTCACTCAGTGTGCTTTAGTACAGCTATGTTTTGGCTAGAATGAATTAAGTGATATAGACATGAGTCTAAAAGCCAAGAACATGTGTGGCCAAGTACATGTAAAACCCCCACCACCAAGTAATGCGAAGAGTGCACTACCCTCCCCAAACGTCACCGTAGGGGAGGGTGTCCATAAAGGATTACCCCACCGCCCTTAAACAAAAAAAAGGTAATAAAGATGTGAAGTTGTCGAAGTGGTGTCCAACATGACACCCAAATAATTCTGGGACTGTCGCATCAAGTAATTCTCCCGTTCGGTCTGCTCGAGAGACCGAACAGGTACCTTTTAACGGTCGAAAAATCTTTCGATTGCCTTTCTCGACTCGCCACACCGAGGAAAATCGACTTTCCGCGCGCGACAAGTTTCAGGGTATTTTAACGGGGACTCTACTAGAGCAAAAGTCTCTCGACGCGTAGTCCGTTCACCTTATCAACTAGGTTCGTTATCTGTTTCGGCACCGTCGCCGCTGATAACGGGCCAGTTACGTAACGAGTGGAGGGAACGAGAGGCGATCGGGAGTCGCTCGGTGCCCGGGTTCCGGCGAAAAGAAAAGGAAAAAACCGACCGGCTTGCACAACTGGTTTTCGTTCACGGTGAAAGGAAATTCCGATTCCGCGGTGATGCGTTGCTTGCGTCCGTCTTCGAAGAATCGGGATGGAGCTCTTCGTCTAATCCGGAAAAAACTCGATTCTATTTGCGGCGAGGCCTTCGGATTCCTCGAACAGGTATCCGCGGTGACGCGATCCGAGGTAAACGCAACGAAACCCGACGGCGCGTTGAACCGCGTACCCCTTTTTCGAGTCCGTGAGTCGCGTTCGCAAGCGATGCGTCTCGCAACGTGCTTGTTGAAGTGCAACGTTCGCCACTTCGCGCTTTAAGAGACTGTGTATTTTTCGCACGGTCAGAAAGCCCCCTCGGCTAGACAACCATTGCAAAGATTAAGAATTTTTGTTATTTCGATCGTATATATTAAGATAGTAAATGACAATGATTTTATCGGCGCAAGGTTCGATCATATTCTACACGCAATAGCTAATTTGTAAGACTATCCAAACGTTTAGATTCATGGTGGAATCATCTGGTTCGAGTCCACGTTTGCTATTAAAAATGTTGAATAGTAGAGGAAGAGAAGGTGGTGTTTTTCGTCCTAGGCCCGCTAGACGAAGATCGCAAAGAGTAATCCTTCAAATGGTTTGCATGAATTATTTCACGGCAACTGCGAGGCACAAGTTTTCTAACAAACTATTTGCGTGCGAAGTGACATCGTGCCATTGCATTTCTATATATCGAACAATGCTTGCGCGGCACGGGTCGTTAACCCGGTAGCCCGGATGATTTGTGCGCGACGAACGCTTGTTCAAGCTCCTGTAAAGGCGAACGAAATAAATCGGAACGTTTTGGTGCGGCTAACGCGAGCACAATGTAGCCTGTGCGGAGGGTGAGTCAACGTTTGTTCAGAATATGGCCGACTAAAATTACACGGCCACTTGTGCGCGTATCGTTAGAGGTCTGTTTCCGTTAATAGCATGCTCGCGTCATTTGTTTTGGAGGCCATTAAATTGCTCGAGTCACGGTTATCGCGGAGATAATAGTTCGAGAATATGGAAAGCGAACTTGTCTTGCTTCGAGCAACAGGTAAAAATTTTAGCAGGAGGAGTCTCGATCGGCGAAGCTCGTTTGATCCTCTTTTCTCGCGATTCCTCGCCGTTCCGAAGATCCCGTTTGCTTTCTGCTCGTAACTTCTCGACGCCGCAGCGCGACACTCGAAAGTGGTGTTGTAACGATCGGAAAAAGACTCGAGAAGCTCGCGCTCGAGTTACCAGAAAGCAATGGCTGATTCTTGACAAAAGTTCGCGACGAAAGATCGTCGGAGCGTGGAACCCGGGGCGAGGCTTCGGAAAGCTCGACAAAGAAGCGATTCAAGTTCCCGGAGATGTTTACGTTGACTTGGCGATTTGATATTCGTTCTGCTTCCTGTTCGACGGGGAAGAGGCTGCAGTTTGAAACACGCCAGCTCTGTTTGCGTTCGGCTCGTCGCCGGCGGAGCAGACGGTCGTTGACTGGCGCAGTCTGCGAGCGAAATTTTTCTACATCGTTCGGCCGTGCTTCGCACAATCGCTGCATTCAGCCCCGGCATCGATCTGTCGTTCGGCCGCGGTTCGATCCGCTTCAAACCGCTAGAGTCCGCGCGAAACACCGTTGTCGAAGGAGTCGCCCGGTGACCCGTCTTTCGTGAATGCATACCGCGAGGAGAGGTGTTTGACCTGAATTGGCATTTCGGCGGTAACACGCCTTTCAGCCTGGCATCTTTTGTACGAAAGACACAGGCTATCGATCGGGGCAACCGTCGACGGTGCCGCACTCCGTCGCGTCCCGGGGAACAAAGGATAACGCGATCCGGAGTGGAGAACACTCGAGGGTAAATGCAACTCGGGAAGAATTCATTTAAAAGCAATTACACTCGAAGGCGAGTGACGCGGCGAGCGTAGGTATCGGAAACGTCTCGTTCCTCGGTCGATCGTCGCTTGGTAGGACTAGGAAAGGTGACACCTCTCGCGACAGATTCAATCGGAGGTGCTGAGTCAAAGAGGAAACATTAGATCATCGTGAGACGTTCATGAGGATCGCCTCGAAATTCTTCAAGCTGTACGAGTCAACGTCGAGGCTGGCTGAATGGAACCAGGAAGATGTTGAGGGTAACACAGGAACTAATGGAACCGGGTTTCGATGAATTTAACACCTGTGTCGCTGTTTTTAGCCCGTAACTCTATCGACCCTTCCCGAGGGAAAGGAAATCAACGAGACTGTGGGATCTCGGAGGGGGTTGGGCGTAGTTTATCGAGTTTGAGGGTATAGGGCCGAGTCGGGCCGGGCCTCGGGGGTACGAAGACAGAGGCTAGACTGACTCGAGGAGAGCAGGAATCGGTAGGATCGTGAGAAACACGCGGTCGAAAGGAAATGAGGTATTCCGAGCAGTGGGCTGCGTTCCTCCCGCGAGTGGAAGGGAAGAAGGCAGGAAGGAAGCGTGGAAGGAACCAGAGGCCTCTGCTGGCCCGAGAGAACACGGTGAAGATGCGGCCTCCGGGATAATGGAATTCCTCGCTTGCTCCCCTCACCCACTTCTCGGTGTTCTCACTGTCGGGGTAGGTCCTGCTCCCTCGTTGAGGATCTTGGGAATAAAGCGGAGGCTGCGGGCATCTCCCCGATCAGACCTCGCTCCCCTGGAAACCATCAGAATGCGTCCATAATTTATCGAGCCTTCGAGCCGCGTCTTCGGGAAAATTTATTCCGACTAATTCTGTTTCGCAAGCTCGCTCTCGAGTGCACTCGGGGAACGTTTATTATACGGCCATCGATAATTGCATCGTTACGAGTGCGCCGCGTTCTTCGTCTATTTCGTTATCGGAGGTGCGTCGATCTTCCTAACAGGATCGATGGCCCGAAACATTCCTCCAGGTGGTCCTAGCTATACTTCCAATTCGAGGGCGCCACAGCCGCGTTTCCCTCTGTTACGAAGCAGGTTGGCCGCGCGTCAAAGGGGTCGCCATCGTTGCCGAGCGACGCGTGCGGCTGACGGATATTCCATGACGACTGATTGACGCGGATGACGTTCGCAGGCATCGGGCTGCCCGGAATCGCCAATTAAAACATAGTCAGCTCCGGACATCGACCGACTCTGTCAGCAATTATACTCGGCTACAAAATTTCTACCCGCGATCGATCACGGTCGTCGAACGGAATTTAATTGTCGGACACAGAGGATGTGCTGGACACCTCGCTCGCACCACCGCCCCGCGCGCGTCCCTCTAATTTCGATCTCTTAATTATTCCTCGGAAAACCCATCGAGACAACTCGATCTCTCCGTTCGTTCTTTTGTTTATCTCTTTTTTTCTGTTTTTTTATGTCTCCTCGGTTCGTTGATCCCTATTCCCGATCGATCCGCTCGAAGCACTACTTTCCCGAGCCCGGAAACATGACGATCCGCTGACCGCGTCAAAGCCACAGTCATCGAACCGTCATTATCGTTATCAATCCAGCCATCGAACATTTATCTGCCGCGTTAGGCTGCTCTCGCAATTAACTTGGTCGACTAGGATCTACCGGTTTCTTATCCTCTTTCCGTTTACGGTTTCGAAGCCAGCGACCGGATTATCATAATCGCGGCGACGCTTCCAGGCGAATTCCTTCTAGGCCTCCGTTGAACCGTTCGTGAATATGAAAAAAAGCTAATGGATGTACTGCGAAATAATTAAGCGGCACTATCCCGGTCGATTAAACGAAAGCAATAAATAGTTATCGAAAGATAGAATTGGTAGCGACGAGCTAATTGGTTGACGGGTAAAATATCGCTGATAGCACAGCATCGTGCCAGTTATTAGGTGTCCATTTTCGGCTGTTCCACTCCGGTCTCCAGCATCGTAATTCCATACAGTTTGCGTACCAAGTTTTTGTTTCTCCGCAAGCAACGCGCGCGGCAATTTCGCGCGCGAGAGCGCGGCCGGTGGCAAAGCAGCCAGAACAAAACGACAGTCGCTCCAGTGATTTTTTTACGGGAAAATTCGCTCGCGCAGCTGAAACACGCTCCACTTTTGCCACCGCAGAGAAAAAAACTGGTAAGAGGGAGGAGAGAGAGAGAGAGAGAGACGCTTGGAAAGCGGGCTGCGGCAACGAGAGATCCCGCTCGTGTCGACGTTTCAAAGAATTCGTAAGCCCGTGTGTAGGCGCCTTAAAACATTTTGTTCCGCATTGCTTTCTAACGCGTTCCACTTTCCTGGAGATTCTCCGTTCGGTGGAATCTGAATGTTGTAACACCTCGACGAAGCCGGTTCGAAATATTTCGCCGCGAATCGACGAGCCGCACCGGTGAAACGCGGAAGACCGGGTCGAAGCCGATTTTCGAGCAACCTCCCGCCAGTTTTCAATCTGTCGATATCGTCTGTCGCGACCTACGAAAGAGATATCACAGGGTGACTATAGTTAGCTCGAAGATACGAGAAGTAACCAAGTGACCATGGCCGCCGTCGGCAAGGGTTAATCGCAAGGCATCCGAGTCTCGCGATGGACTCGCAACCGTGAAATCATTCTTCGAATCGGCGAGTTCCTTTTCCGCGTGCCGCCCGAGATACTCGTGATTTCTACAGAGATCCAGAGGATCCAGAGGATCCGGCGCGAGGACGTTCGCGTTAAACGCGCCAGTTATTCCGTGGTAGGTGTCCACTCTGGAATCCGTTCGCGTGAGGGAACCTCGCGAGTCTCCGAGCGGATGCCTCGCGTAGCCACGTCCCTGAGACTTTGCGTTTTATTACCGTTCTGACGCGAACGATTCGCTGGTATAAACCCGTCTGAATAGAGACGGCCAGGTACCACTCCTGTATGCGAACAGCGGGCCAGGGGGTTGAGAAGTCTCGCTATAGAAGGAGGAGGAAAAGGTCCTTTAAAAGACCCTGAGCGGTGGAGGTTTATCAGGTATGGCGATAAAATGCGCCCCGGCAATGATAATCCTTCCAAATTCATCTGAGGGGGGAGCAGAGTCCGGCACTACTCTCTCGACCAACACCGGAGAGAGGGTGTCCGCAATAGGATTCCCCAACGCCCTTAAACAAAAAAAAGCCACGTCCCTGAAACTTTGCGTTTTATTACCGTTCTGAACGATTCTCGGGTTGAAACGCGTCTGAATAGAGACGGCCGAGAAAGAGAGAAATCCATTAGCCTGCGGGGAGAGCTTTCCGCGGACGACGCTTGTAAATCAGTCGGCGGCTTTCATCGACAGCCGCGTTGCTCTTTGCTACCCGGTGTAATCCGGTAGGGAACATTGATCGACAGGGACGTCGGAGTAAAACCGTCGGAACTGTTGTGGCCGTCGGCGAACGGGAGCTCGCGATGTACGCGAGGAATTTTTGCTGAGCGAAAGACTGTCGAATCCGCGAAAGCGATGGGACAACGCGTTCGGGAAATAGCGCGCGCGTGTCGAGGAATATATATGCGTGAAATTCGTCAGCTGGTTCTCGCGTGCCGATCATCGAGAGCCACGGCCAACTCGAGGGATTAAAAGTTTCCATGGAAAACGCGTCGCGACGTGTCGTTAATTGTTCCGCTTCCGCGGAAAATTGTTCTTCGTTAGCGGATCATCTGTTAGCGATGAAACGAGACGAAACTCGGCGATCACGTGGTCGCTAAACGCAGCAATAAGTCACGCTATTGCGTCTGAATTGGTTTTCAGCTGCATTCCGGCTGTCGTCCGCGTCGACGCTAAGTCGCAGCATGCGTTTACGTAAGACACTGTTGTGCACGTGCGCCGCGACAAAGTGCATTTCATGAATTGGATTAGGCTGCGAGGACGGCGGCGTACACCTGACCCTAAACTCGAGGCGGCTCGCGACCGTGGGCCCATTAGTCGCTGCGTTCCGCAGATTTTATCTCAGATCTGATAGAATCTGTGATAGGATCGACTAACATATGTATTATATTCGTTAGTGATCGGCACCATCTACTAAATTCAACTATCGACTAATTACTATTTAGTTGCTACATTTTATCGAATATTTAGTCGATAGTTTTTAGTCGACTGAAATTTTGATTTAGTGGTTACGTCTAGATTGCTTGCTATAGTGTATGCCTACGTCTATACGTCTCATCTCTCACAAATTATAATTTATCCTTTAATAATAATACAATATAAAGGCAAAGTGTTAACGAACCTTTTAGAAAAATATCTGTTATAGACAGATATAATTATAAAATACTGCTTTCTCTTTTAAATTTTATTCCCATAAGTGCAATATGTAAATATTGTTATTTAATAATTGTATAATATTTCTAGTATAATAATTGTTATTTATTTATAATAATAATTGTTAAAATTTAATTATTCCGAAAATAGTAGTTGGCTACTATCGATTTAGCCGATATTTTTAATCGATGATGCCCATCACTAATATTCGTGCAAGAGTTTCCAACGAGAGAAAGGTTTAGGATTTACGACGCCGAACCATTTCTGCGTCGATTATTTTCCGCGCTTCTTCAGGAAGAAGTTGTGTGCCATCGAAGTCGGCTAATTATGGTGAATCTCCCTTGTAAGTTCTAATGATCCTATCGTTATTCGTAACGACATAACAGAATCTCTAGTGTAAGCCGGGGCTAATGAGCTAATTTATATAGCGTTATAGTCCCGACGCGACGACGGAACGCTAGATTCGGTTGCCGCGGCTGTTGCGCAAATTGCCGCGAGGAATCGATTTCCGCGTGGGAGGAACGGCAGGACGCAGGAGCGAAATCTTGTCGGACGTCTGAAAACTATTTGATTTCTGGATGGGTAGGCTCTCGCGGCGGTAGACAGGGGAAAAAGAGACTGACGGAGGAGGGTGGTTTCGTCGTCGAGTGGCGGATGGGAATTGAGAAGGGTTGAAACAGGTGGTTGAACAAACGTGGCAGCGTCGGCAGGCTTACGTTTTTTTGATATCTTGTTTAATTAGATGCCAGGTCTCTCTCTCTCTATACTTTCTATTTCTCCGGGTTTCGGGCCCGCCTCGAAGTCACCCTTACCTTTGTCCGAGGCTCGTTACGCCTCGTTTAACCCTCCGAGCGAAGACTCTTTTATTAATTTCACCTGGGAGAAGGAACGACTCTCCTCGCTTTCCTCTCGCTCCGAGGAAAGCATCACCTGGGGGAAATAAAATATTCCGTCGCGGCGCTCGTATAAATTTCAAAATGATGCGAGACAGTTTTTCCGTCGTGTCCCGGAGCGACGAGACGCCTCGAACGGTTCACAGGATATACGAGGAGCGAAGGTCCTTGCCCCAGGACACGCGCCTCGCAGACGGTCGATGGCAAAGGGTAACAACCGAAGAAATACGAACGTATTCTATCGCGAAGGGTGTCTACCCTCTCGAGCAGTCCCCCCCTCAGCCGATCGAAACTCGGCTATTTTTCGGTCCGTCGCCGCAATTAGCTCGTTCGCGTCATTAGCGTGCACGCGTTCTGTTTTCCTGGCACCGATGCAAATACGTTATGATGCAAACGTCCAACAGGATTTCTTCATCTGTACGATTTACTGAAACAGAAAGAATTCAATACTATGAATGAATGAATTTATTGATTCCCCGTGGGGTTACAATCCTTAATTACATCTCCCTTCAAATCCTCCTTTACATTTTCTTACCCTAACTTATACTACCTTAAACTAAACTTAACCTACCAATTTACAATTATGTACATATATACAACGAGAGAGAGAGAAAAGAATTCAATACTACTATTACGATTAAGAGGTGTCCACGTTCGATTGAACCGTAAATTATTACGGCAGAAGCCAGCTTCGAGAATAGCTCGCGGCGAACGGGACAACGGAGACGGATTGCAATCTGAAAATCGATGCCGGAAGCACCGAAAATACCTGGCTCGGTGTAAATACGTTATGATCAGCGGCGGAGCCCCGTCACTCCGATTTTCGCAATCAGATAAAATCCATTTCGAAACGACGGGCTTCCAGGACGAATTAAGGATTAACGTTCAATCCCTTGCTCAATTCCGCCATTGCGTCCGGGCATAGATCTCTTGCGATTTTCGTTTTCGAGCAGAGAGAAAAATCTGGTGGCCGCGTTTTCGATGCTAATTAACGATCGGATCGCCACGCGAAAGTACGACGGGGCTCTTCTAATTAAGGGCGGCGAGATTCCGCCGATATGTCTGAATACCCGGGGTCCCGGCCTCGTCTCAATGAAGCGGCGACTTTGAACGATCAGATAAAGCGATAGCGCGGAGAATTAGAGGGTGGACGCCTTTAATTAAGACGATCCCTAATCAAATAGTTTCGGGAGACGGATCGATGAGGGGGAGAAGTCAAGGGCAAGTCGGACGGGTCTAGGGGGCAGTCTCGACTCCAGGAGATTGTTATTTAAATTTGTTAAGCTATGTTCACACTGAAGCAACTGCGAATTCTTGAATTCACGGTCCACGTTGCACCGTCTCGAAGCTTCGACGGTCCTTTAAGATCCCCATGAAACGGCCGTAAGCCATGGGAATCGAGTGTATCGAGAGACGCGGCGGATCCTAATTGGAAACAAGTGAAATTATACACCGTAATATCGAATAAACCGACCCTCGTGGGCCGGGCGCGTTCTCGCAATCAAAGGAAGCCCGTTCGATTCCTCGTTCCATTACGTTTCTGTTCGAGTTAACGTGTCCTTGAAAGGGGATGGGATATTAAATTTGTTCCGAGCGGCGATTCCCTTCCGGCGAGGCGGGCCCACACCTTTCTTCTCTCTTCCCCCCTCTTTCTCTCTCTCTCTCTCTCTTTTGTTTCCTTTTTACGGGCTTGTTCGTTTACTGCAGCCGAAGCTCGCGAAGGTGTCTCCTTATCCGGGGGCGTAATTTATCTCGGCGATAAAAGTCCTCGGTGCTATTGATCCCAGAATGACGGGCAGACGCTTTTACACGCCGCGCGAAAGGGAAGAGAGATGAAGAGGTAGAAAAGGAGAAGATCATCGTAGGTGCTACGTTCAGCCGCTCCGCCGTCGGTTTCAGCCTGAGTGCACCGACCAGTTATAGTTCCGCCGAGTCCCGCTAATGAAAGATTATGCATTTTCATCGTGACGCCGTAAACGCATTACGGATCTACCGCGTGGCGTTCATCCTCAGTCGCGGTCGTCGTCGTTGATAAACGCGACGTGAAAGAGATCCAACGGCTCGATAAATAATTTATCAATGGAATTACGCCACCGTTCCGTGTTTCATGCCGCGACGAAAAAAAAACGACTTCCGTTCGCTCACGATGAATGGTCGCTGATTCCGATATGGAAATATACACAGCTGGGTATTTTGTCGTCGCTTGCTCGCCGATTAACGACGCGGATTGACTTTCGATCCAAAGGTCCAACATTATTATTTCACGAATTCTGTATCGATAAAAGTCTCCGAGTGTAAAGAGCCGGAGTACCGGTAGCTATTTTCGGTAACCAGAAATTGGATTAGTAATCTGGATATCGTGGCCGACGTTCCCGCGACGGAATGTCCGCGCGGAAAAGGAATCGGACGGTCCCCGAAATTGTCCGATAATTCAGTTTATACGAATATCATCGAGTCTCGGCGTTCCCCCGTTTGGAATCTCGCCGAGGTTCCAGAGATCGATGAATATTTAGCAGCGAACGTCTCCCTCGTCTCGGAGTCTCGAATTATTCGGGGTAGCCGTGGAACGCGGCAATTTTTCTGGACACGCTACGAAGAAGTAGCTCCTCGTCAGAAACGGTTGCTTTCTCCTCGTCGCGGGCTGATAACGCGTCGCGTCTCTTAATCTCGCGATGTTGCGTCGCGAGCGACTATCGCCCGTCACCTCTATTTACCTGGATAATAGTCTGGTGTAATTTAATGTTGGGCCGATGAAGAATTGGCTGAGACTCGGCCAGCACGGAGCGGCTGGATACCGACGGTTTCGCAACGACAACGTAGCCGTAGTCGACAAAGGAAAGCGTCGACGTGTATCATCTTGTGAAACACGCTCCGCGAGCGCCGGCAAGAAAATACATTAAGCCCGTGACACGCGAGAGAGGAGGGTCCATATCACGGTCGTTTAGCTAGACACGCGCGTGAATTATACTATAGTTTCTGGCAGCCGTGTTTAATATTATTTATCTTCTTATTTATCTGAGCACTCGGGAACAAGTATAATCGTATAAAACGAATTCGAGCGAATCGCGACGAAGAATGATGTAAATTGTCAGGATTCGAAGTGTGGTCCTCGTACATTCGCATACTTCCAGAAGTAGACTGCGGATTGCATGCATGTTTTTATTTATTTATAAGTATTTGAAACCCTTCTCTGGGTTTCTTTTGCTTTACGTGAATAATGTAAGTGAATACAGTAATGTGAACACAGGAATAGTACAGTAAAAATTTTATTAACCGACTTCGAAAAAGAAGGAGGTTATAGAGCTACAAGTGGGTATAATAGTAATGTTTGCTAACGCTAAATATGTAAGTTACAGTTTTGTAAGAAGGAGTGGACGCTAAAACAGGCTTTGATATTTGGCTTTGCTATAATTGTATCAGTATTAAGGGATAGTTGGAGGCCCATGCTAAGTAGGGAATTTATTAGTTTCCGCCTTTGTGAATTGTACAATTCGCATTGGCATATTATGTGGTTCAGGGTTTCACAACCCTGATTACATTTACATTGGTTGTCACTGATAATGCCTACCCTTTCAGAACGCATTCTGTTAACTGAGACGACTAGACTTATCTCGAGTTTTAAGTGTGCGTACCATGGTGTTGGGCCTTCATGAAAGAAATTTTGAAAGTATTTTTTCCCTTAAGGAGACCTTGATTTTTTTATGATTTCAAAGGTACGATCTTAATTTGTTTTTTTTTTAATTGCATGCATGTATGCAAACAATGGGTGGATGCAAATAATTAAAGATTATTTATGTAATATATAATATAATAATCACTAAAATGATTAAAGAAAGAGCTTTATACCGGGTCGCTGTTTCGTACAGTTGCCGCAGAATATTTTTATTTTGCATGAAGGTTCGCAGACCGAACACTGTAAAAACAATTTCAGCGTGCGCGGAGATTGATGGGAAAGATTGGATACAAAGGTCGAGGGAAGGGAACACACGGTACACGCGTCACCACATCGAGCCCCGCAGCTATTTTAATTCGCGGCGCAGCCGGAACGCGAGCTCGGCAATTCCCGCGACGGATCCGGGAGCCGGAAGTCTTTTAATTGGACTAATCGATATTTCATCGCTGCCATTGAGCAAAGTCAAGCTCCAATTAGCGCTGTCACTCGGCTCGAACAATACGAGGGCCGTGGTCGGTGCGGCGCGGCGTGTGCGTCCCCCCAGCAAAGCAAATTGTATCGCTAAGTTATTCCGTGCAACAGGGTGGTCGTCGAAGTTCCGCTCGGTGTGCGTTTTCTTTCTGTATTTTTTCCGGCAACGGGTTTCCGCTCGTTAACCGGGCCACGCGCGCTTGCAACGCACGGTACACCCGCTTTTCCGCGTTTTCGGCCGCATCTGTCGCGCGATTAATATTTTAATCAAGCACCGCGCGGAAAAGTACGGCCGGTGTTTATGCGCGCGGCAAATTGCATTCGTTCGGTCGACCATTAAAATTCATGGACGCCTCGGGGACGTGTATCACGACGAGAATTTGTTTTTCTTCGTTGGCCGCTGTTCCGTCGGGACCATTACTGAACCGCTTTCCCGCGAGTACAGCAAATGGTCCGAGAACCATCAGTGCTTTTAATCAAAATTGCGTATCTCTCGGCGGGGCAGCGCGGAAAAATCTGTGACTACTTGAACCCCGAAATATTCGAAACCCGTTCTCGTCGCTTCCCACTGGTTGTGTTCCGGTTCTAATTGCCCGGCGACCTTTCTCCCAAACGTGTCTACGCGAAGAGTTGACAGCAAAGGTTTTCGCGACACGATTGCCTTCTATTTTTTTGTTTAAGTGCGGTGGGGGAACCCTATTGCGGACACCCTCCCCTACGGTGACGATTGGGGGAGGGTAGTGTCGGACTCGGCTCTCCCTCGGATGAAATTGGGGGGATTATCATTGGCAGCTCCAGTCTACCGCCATACCGATTAAACCCCCACCGCCCAGGGCCTTTGAGGGACCTTTTCCTCAGTCTAGTAACATGCTATCCCCACCACCGAACCGCTCTTCGCATTACTTGGTGGTGGGGGTTCTACATGTACTTGGCCACACATGTTCTTGGGTTTTACGCGACACGATTGCCTAAACACACACAGGCCAGCGTGTTGGCTATGTCGCGAATCGAATGCGATAAGGCGGACGGACAAAGCTGACTCACGCGCGAATGCCACCGATGGTCTTATCGGGATCTAGCTTGTCCCCGTGCAAATATTTGCCGTTATCATTAAGCGTTCGATAAAGCGGGATCGCAATCAACGTTCTCGAGCGATGCGTCAGTCTCGATACAGGAACGCCGTGACTCGTCGAAACCCGAGAGCCGAGGACTCTCGTAAAATTGAGAGATGAGACGAGGATCCTCGAGCATCCTGCTCTCGCGTGGATCCTCGGTCGTCGTTACGACTACGCTTGTAAAACGTGTGCTCGCTCTCGCTCGCGATGTTCCGACTCTGTTCCGCCAACGGTCGGGTCGTTACACGGCGTTTCCACTGATTCACCGAGGTCCGAGTCGAAACGAGGAAACGCCTCGAGAGTCTAGCCTCGGCGGCGACTTGCCCAGACGCCGCAACTTGGCACGGAGCAACCCGCGAAGGCGATTTACTCGTTGGGATCAACCGTGACCATCTTCTTCGAGAGATAGTCGAAGCTCGCGCGTCGATTCCGTTATCTCCGCCGAGAACGAGAGGAAAGTCTTTCGACCTGTCCCCCGTCGAATCTACGGTAACTTGGAGCGAGTCCTTTATCTTTCGAGGCCTCCCTCTTATTCACCCTTTCACGAGAGAGCCGACTCTGTCCGCGAAATGGAGGTCGAAACCCTGAAATGAGAGGCGAAATAATTCGCACAGATTTACGATTTAATTTCTATCTCATTCAATAAATTGCTTCCACTCTTTGGGATTTTACGAGGCTGTTGGATTGGCACTGAAACCGTAAAACCGTTTCGACTCCTGCGCGAGACCCTATCCGTGAGATAATGATCACACTCTCCCGGAATCGCGAGGCAATCGAATTTTCGGTGACGACGGGCAGGATCTTCAGAGGCCTCTGTTCCGCACGTGGACGGTAATACAAATAGCCCCGGCCGTTTTTAATGGGTTCCCTACAGAGGTGGTAATCTCCGCGGTGTATTCGAGCCACGAACTCGTTCGCAGCGAACGTTAATTAACGTTAATTAATTTTACATACTTAAAAGCATGGTGGATCCACGACCTCCCTCTGCCAAGAGACATCCGGATGAAGACCTGTGTACACACGGGACCGCGTATTTTTCAATTGGCTTCTCCTGAACGTTCATCAGAACTCGCCGGAATGGGGCACTGGCTCTGTCGAACCCTCTATCGTAATTAAGCAAGCTCGACAGTGCCGCTTTGACGAGCTGTCTTAACCCGTTAGCGGACGGTCGACCTCGTCATCGGAAAGCACTTTTGCGTCGCTGCCGGCGATAGAAATCTCAGATGAATCTTGATACAGTCGTACTCCGGAGTTACGTTCTAATTGGTTCTAAGGTAGTAAGTCGAAAAGTCGAGGTATGTCTGTACTTTGGAGATCAGTGAAAACTTGGTGCGCTACAGCGTTCCAGAGTTAAGTCCGAGTTCCCCTAGCGTGTCTGGCGTGGAGCGAGAATAATCGCCTCGCAGCTTCCCCCCGGACGAAAAGAACCGACCGGTTTCGGGCGTCGCATTAAAAGTCGGCCGTTAAACCGACTTATCAAGCTTCTTAGTCCGCGATCTCGAAGAGGGCGGTGTCGAGAAGTTTCCGGGATCCTCGATGAAAATTCATTGCGTCGACGGGGACAGCTTTCGCCTCCGGAGAACCGACTCGAACGTGGATTTGATCGCTATTCCTCCCACGAGATGGAGAACGGTGGCTCTCGATTACTCATCTTTCGTAGGAACGGAATCCCTCGGATCGTGACACACACGCAGAGCAGGACAAACACGGGAACGCGATAATTTAGGATCACACGAGGTTCTCAGAAACGGGCCGGTGTCGTCGCGAGAGAACTGGGAGGAAAGACGAACGACGAGGATCGAGCAAATGGACGATGGAGTGACGTCACTCGACACGCGTGTTACGCGTCGCAAAGTGGGACATGTTAACCAAAAAGCTGGCTAAAATTCAATTTTGTACAATTTATCATGAATCGATAATAGCAGTTACTTTTTTTACCTAAGTGGTTTGCGAATCAAAATACAACCGTATTTTTGCCACTGACCTTCGTGTCACCTTGCAGCGTGAGTAGTATGGTATAGTTTACTTAAAGTGGTCGTTTTTTTGCCGTTGCTATTGTAAATTGCTCTAAGAAATACTGTTGCAGTTTTTGTGTGAGTAAAAATATACGAAGATTGTGCTATGGATTCTTGAGAACCACGTATGTTGATGACTCCTACACGTTCAGTTATAATAATTATGTTTAATTTAGGTAGCTATAAGCTCATAGAAGTGCTAGAGATATATGTTGCTAGTTTGAGTATTGTATATGTACATAGTAAGCATTTTTTGTTATACTTATAAGCTTTTGTAAGTACTCAAATACAATTCAAACTGAAGTATATTGATCGTAGAAGATAATCCATAAAAAAAGTAGCCGCAGAATACCGCAGATGTATTTTTTATAACTTTTTTTCTGTAGCAAGTGATATTTTTCGAAAAACATAAAAATGCAATTATTGTTGGGTGTCTCTTCCAGAACCTTCAGATGTCACAGTTATAACTCGAAGGCATATGTACAATTTAATTGTCGAATCAAAGGAGTCAATTTTTGGCAAAAAACTGGAATATATGCAAAAATATCTTCTTGATAAGTATTGTTTGGACGAAGAACAACGAAAAGATTTGAAGCATATTCTATCTATGGTAAAGCATCAATTTAAACTCAGATGGCTAGCAACGCATAAAAAATTCATATTTCAAAAAAAACAGTCATGATTGGCTCAATGGATCTATAACTCTATCTATATTTATGAGAGGTTAGTGGAATTGTAACGTTTAAATAATAAATTAATATAATAGTTCTTAAAATGATTTAATTATTTTTACATTTATATTGCACAAACATGAATTTATGTTTATTTAATTGTTTCCCGAACTTGCCGAAGGAAATAGTGACGAGGAGTTTAAAATAAAGTAAATTTATTGTATGTAAATACTGTTTTAATTTAGCAACACACCTGACATGTTCAAACAAAAGGAAAAATGTAATTTTGTAACAAAACAACACCAGTGGACTTGTTTTCTACTATAAAACAATTTCAGCCAGCTTTTTGGTCAAAATGCCCCAGTGTGCGCGTCGTCTGGATAAACGCGTCGCTGTCACAATGGAACCAGAAAAGTTGTTTAGAGTTAGTCAGGAGCATCTCATGATACGCTATATAATAGCTTCCTATCCAGAGAAGTAGGTTTTCAGAGATAAGAGCGTTCGCTGGTGGGACACGGGATTTTATCGTCCGTCGGCGATTGCGTCACACGGACGGAAATCTCGATGCCTCGTTACTGCGAGCGACGCGAGACGCATCGTTCTGTGACACTATTAACGCAATGGTTCGCCTCTGGTGGACGCGTGTGACTCACACGACGGCTGCCACGGTATCGCGTATGAAATATAGGTTCACGGGAAGCGGAGACTGAAATTAGATTCGTTTACTGGCAGCGGCGTTCACCGAGACGATCAATGTCGCCCGGCGAGGCTCTCTTTCCGTCTCGCGCGCCATGGAAAAATTCAACTCGTCGACCGCGCGCTGTCTGTTCCCTGCCGTATTTGGCCTATTAAATTTTTTAACACACACACACTCTCTCTCTCTCTTTCTCTCTCTCTCTCTTTCTCTCAGAACACAGTTCTCTAAGATCGCCGGACATTTTACTCGTTCGGAGAACGTCCACCGGCGTAAATCATCCATTATCGAGGCGCGACGGATGTGTTTCGGTCTCGTACGTCTTTTTCGTTCTTACTTTTCCTGTATCCTCCCGCACCGTGAAATGGAAAACGGGTTACGGGAACGTGCGCCCGAGAAAAATTAATGTTTCATGCCAGTCGGTAAATCTTGGCGCGGCGGACCCCCTCGTAAGCGCTTTGTTATACGTTCCGTCGAGTATCGCGCGCGCGAGACACAGGGAGAGAGAGAGATAGTCGGGTCGCAACCGGGTAATCGATATGTTTACTAGCCGGTCTTTCTCGGATTCCGCGCATCGTGTCGTAGAAACGTCGCATGATCCCTGAACGCAGATTCCTCCATCCTAGAGTTTCCAATAATTGCTTCTCTTTTCTGTTGCAGGTAAGAGGCCATGACAATTAGGACGCTAGTCATTCGATTAGCAGCCGTGCACGTTCGCCTAAGTGACTTCAAATTGGTTCACCGTATCAATCTCGTCTCGCGGTGAGATTATATTCCCGTCTGCATCATTAGCCGTCGAACTATATCCAGGATCGAGGACCAGGACAAGGATGTTCGTTCCCTCTTCCACTTTCTGAGCGAAGAGGTTGGAAAACCAGCATCGTTGTGGAAGGGTCTAAATAGTTAGGCCGCGGTTTTTCAGCGGAGTGCTAACAAAGTACGAGCGGGTTGCCTTAGGTACTTTCGGCAAGTTGTCGTAGCGAGCGGACGCGAAACAATATCCTCTCTTTTAATCAAAGAAGCCTGGCGGGAGTCCAACGAAATTTCGTCGCAGTCGTGGCACGTCTGGCTCGTAACTAGAGGGCCTTGATCGCGAGAGACCAGGGCGAGAGCAGCCAATAAAGGGCTGCCGGTATTTATACGAGCCCGGGACAAATTATCGGTCATACGTGGACCGTCTTTGCTCGCGGGCAACGTTTCCGGCGGACCGCGGATTTATGGGTTTCCTCGAGGGTCTGGTCGAGTCAGCTCGAGTCGATTCGAGTTGTGGCGGTCGAAATTACACGACACGCGAGATTCGTCGTCGGCGTTGCACGGAGGCGATCGATCTTCCGCTCGTTCGTCGCGCCAACGTCGAGAAGTTGCTCGCCTCCTCCGGGCACCACCGCGACCATCCTTCAGCCCGCTCCGGAGAACCGGTTTCCCTGGTCCGGGCTCTGGGTTAGGTGCACCGAACTCGTCTCGTTCGCGGAATGAACCATCGCGTCGCCATCATCCCCTCTGCCCCTCTTGCCCTCGAAATCCTGCGAATCTTTATCCCTCCTCAAGGAGAGCGCGACCGCGAATCGAACTATCGCCGCCCCTGGTTTCGTATTTCTCCGGTAGACGAATGGAAGACGAGGCGAAGACGAAGCGCGTCGGCTTTTAGGCTCGACGGAGAGGTGAATATTCATGTTTTCGGGACGCTGGCTGGCATTGTGTCCTCGGGATTCACGACGGTCCCGATCGGCTCGTTAATCCCGAGGACTCGAACGTTCCCCGAGACCTCGGACAAACCTGCCTTCAGCCTCGAAATTTTATCGGGTCTCTCCAGCCTCGAGATTCGGTCTCGATCGTCCTCGGTGCACGTTAACGAATCGCACCCCCGATACTATTGATCAACTTTTTATCGCATCATCGCGCACCCCTCGACGGCTACCCACTCGAGGGGTTCTCGTTTTCTTAAGGAAATAGCGTCAGCCATCGAAATCGTTCGGCCCTCTCTCCTCGTCCCCTTGCAATCCTGGCAGACTCTAATTTATCTTGCCGGTGGCTTGCGACACAATAGAAAAAAGTTGGGTCGTATGAAGGAACCCGACGCTTGCGGAAAACTGTCGCAGTTTTCGCGCTGTCAACGGGAAAGTTTCGATTGCGGAAGTTAACGTTCGCGTCCGACCGATGTCCCCGGCGTTGTCTGCGACCTTTGCCAGAGGTGGGTGTTACCTTTAACTTTATTCAGAGCTCGGTAAGTCTAGGAATATTTCCTGGCGTTCATAAAGATTTCGGGACGACGGAATCAGCGATATTTAAAATTCAAATTCGACGATTTTTCTCCACGTTTCCGTCGATGGGGATAGGAAGGTATCGGTTCGTTCCTCGAGGAGATTTGTCTACTGAGTGCCGTTTCTTCCGCTTCTGTTAATAAGGGTAGAATTAGAGATCCCTGCGGTGAATGCAATATTCCTCTCCTCTTTGTTCGTTCCCACGAATTTTACCCAATCGGAAAGAAGAGCCGGTCCTGATATCCGCGGAGCCAACCCTAGGTCTCTCTCCATTCGATTTATCCGTCCCCAAGATTACGCGAATGCCGAACCCTAATTTTCCTTTTTTTATTCGTTCGCTGCGACCTTCGCGCCCCGTCGGTTCATTGTCCTCGCTTTCCCTCGTGCCTCCCCTACGCTCATTCTTCCGTACAAAAATATGGGAAAACTTTGCTTTCGAAAACTTTTAGTATCCGTTATCATGCAATATTCATACCCCCGCTTATTCTTATTTATATTCATGATCGTGAGGACGCGTTGTCGCGGCTCGCAGCCCCGACCAGTAATTAAGCCCTTCGTTTTCGTAGTTCGAGTAATTTGATTTTCCATTACCTTCTTAGCGCCACGTCCATCCGGAACACAACGAAAACGGCCCGAAAATCCTATTATTTCCGGCGATCGCGATACATGATTCATCTCTCGTTGCCTCGGTCGTTCCAAGGATTAAATATTAATCCATTCCGCGAATCCATCCGACCCGGTGATTCCCGCGTTTCCAATTATAGTTCGAAAGAGGAACGAACTGCTACGCTGGAGACAATCCTGTCCGTCGTCTAGAAATCGGTGGCAATCTCGAAATCCCAATTTATCCCGCGTCATCGCGACCTTCGTGACAGAGTGCATTGTCCTCTACCGAAACCATTCCCGAACCCATCCGTTTTGTTTGTCCAGCGTGAGAACCTCGCCGGTTTTCCATTTTCAGACGAATCTATCGGAGGACCGAGAGAGAGTAAATTTTTCAACGCTTTAATCGTCGTTGTGTTCTTGAGCGAAATTCACGAGGTAGAAACGAAGACGTTTTCCGCGAGGCGAGGAACAACCCCGAATGTCCAATTTATCTTCTTTGTGCCGGGCGACCTTCGGTTCGGGGTACATCGGCCCCAAACAACCGAGACTCTTCTCCTCGCTCGTCATATTCCTAAACTCTTCCACCCCTTCGAGCATCGACGGTAGAGAAGAGTAGCTAGAGAGACAGAAAAAGAGAGAGAGAGAGAGAGATAGGGAGAGGGTTGAGGGGTGAGTTTTTGCCAGGCGAAGTAATTCCACCAGCAGACACCCCCTCCAGTTTGTCGGGCGCGTGGCGATACACGCAACCCCTCTCCGCGTGGTTTCCTAGCAAGAATGGTGGGGAAGGTTCGTCAGGGGGTTGCGACGTCGATGCGGGGGGAGAGAGAGAACCACTGGCTGACCAGCTAGCTGGATGGTTCGCCGGCTGGTTGGTTGGTTGGCTGGCTGGCTGGCTGGCAAGGGGTTGCGTCGTGGCGCCGCCGCCGCCGCCGCCGTTGTCGTTCTCGTTCCCGTTCTCCTACGCGAATCCGTTTCCCGTAAGGGAGCTTTCAGTCGACGCGCGACTGTCCCCGAAGACGCGTATACGTGCACCCTCTGTTCCGAGACTACCCCTAGTCCGTGGTGCTCGCTCACCTGTGCTCGTTGGGGGTTGCGCAGCCAGGCCTCGGCACGGCGCGTGGCCAGCGACCGGACTCGTCCTCGAACAGGTAAATCCCCGAATAATCATCACTTGCTTTCGCGTTCGTACGAGGGTTGTTGAACCAGCCAAGGACAATGTGGATGGACAATTCCAGAAGCTCGTTGAAAATATTCTCCGTTCTCTTCGTTCTTCTCTCCGGTCGCGTCAGGTCGAAAGAACGCCGCTCGTTTTATTGTTACCCGGGTCTCTTTCTCTCTCACACTTTCGCCCTATCATGCGACGATCCTCGCCGGCGCTCCAACCAAATCCGGAGGAGCATAAAGATAGTGGTGGCGTTGCGGGTATACCCTTGAGTCATCGACGCGTACGCGCCAGCAATCGCCCGTCTCTTTCGAAGTAAGGAGCCCTTAACACATTATGTTAATTATCTACCAGCGATTATCTCCTACCTTTTAATGGCTAAAGACTTTTTGGTGAATCCTTTAACAGCAACAATTTTTCAGAGTTGTCCTCAAAGAGCGAAACAGACTATATACGTAATATTTTCTAACAAGTGTACACGGTTCCGCAAGAAATGTCGCGAGTTATTGGAAGGTGTATTCGCACCTTTAACGGCGAACGTGTTCGCCGAATATCGACCGCGAGCCTTTTCCGTGGCTGGTATCGCCCGGCTTAATTGCAATCGATAGAACTTTCTTCGCTCGGTTTATTTTCGGAACAACCGGTCGCGAGAGCCCGTGGAAACTTCTCTCGACTCCGAGCTGAAGGAGAGGCAAGAGCCGTTAGCCGGTGGACACGCGACGTTCGCGAATCAAAATTCTCTGCCGATCGTTGGAGGATATCGAATCTGTTCCTAGGCAGAGGAGCGGTCGCGGAACACGAAACTTCGCGGAACCGTTTCGTGTCCCGTAAGAGACACGCGGACGACGAGACTCGCCGGTCTACCTGACGGCGATACCAATTTCCAACTTGTTGACGAGCGTCGCGTGACGATCTCGCCGGTTTCTTTCTCGCACGAGGCGATCCGCTCGAACGAGCCTTCCAGATCTGGTTGCGTCGAGACGCCATTGTGGAAGAACCGGTCACGAGACGCTTGCCTCTCTATCTTTCTTCTTCGTGCTCGTAAAAAAATCGTCGATGACGTCTTGCGTTTCGTTCTTCTTGTTCTTGAGACCCTTCGAAGACCTCTAACAATTTCTTCTCCTTAACTTCTATCTAACCGAAATGCGATACAACGATAGAAATTTTCTTGTTGAAGCTTGTACAGTTACCGAATGCTTTCTCAAATCTCTGGAGAAAAAAATAGGAGGGGGAAATCAGATAAATGACCAACAAAGATGGTTGCCCGAGGTTTCGCGTCGCGTCTGCTCGTTCTTTTCTCGTTTTACAAGGGTCGAGGGTACCCGAAAAATGTCGGAGGTATCACAGACATTTTATTTCCCCGAGACTGTTGCGGACGGAGTTTTCACTTGGGTCGGCTCGCGATAAAACGCGTACGAATTCGTACGTGACGGTGCTACCCGGCTCGAAGAGTCCCGATAAAGTGGCTTACCATGATCCGTTCCCTGTCTGGCGGTCCTCAAGGGACAGCTACCCACCGGCGAAGATTTACGGTGTCCATGGGGAAGAAGTTCGGAGACGACGGTGCAGCAAGCACCACCCCAAGGGTTGCTTTTTCCTCTTTGGGGACGTAGAACACGCGGAAACAAAAGAACGATCGCCGGAGGGTAAGAAAACGAGAGGAGAAGGAGAGAGAGAGAGGAGCTGTTTGCCTTCTCTCGGAGCTTTCGACGTCTAACTGCCGCTTCCGGGGTAACGAGCCACGAGCGGGTCCTCCGAAAAATCCGCGTGCAACGTATTTTTATCGTGCCGTAGGAAGACATATTTCAGCGTTTCCCTCGCGGTTTCGACGGGCTTCGCGTAGCCGAGGAACTCGGGCTGTCCAGCAAGGCGCGGAACCCGAGGATTTATCGCTCGAATCCGGAAGCCCGTGGCTAACGAAAGGGACACAATGTGTTCTCGCACGCCCCGCAACCCATGCTCGGAATATTCGCACGCGTTTAATGCGCCGCCGGTTATTTTACGGGATCGTAAAGTGGTCGGCAATGAAAGCGTCGCGCGGAGGAGACTGCCATAACTCAGACCCGCCTAGAAGTCCGGGCCCCCGCCTAATGTTAATAAGTTACGAAACCCCGCAACAGGAAGCTGCCTCGAACGGCAGCTCGGACTGTGTTCTATCGAGCCTCCGGCGAAATCGATTCGTCTCGTAACGTTTCGACTCGTTCCTTTTCGCGATTGAGAAATTATTACGATTGCGCAAGCCGAGGAGATTGTTCCTCGTTTGAACCTGATGCAACACTTGTTGAACACCGAGCCTCGCTGCGTTTCAGGTCTGAGCGAAATTTTGCGTTCGATCGCCGAAACCTGGAAGTATCCGAAGTAGTAATTGGTGTGCCGAGAGCGAAATTGCGGCGGCACGGATTTTCGAGGTGGTCGCAGCACCGTGATTATTATCAATCGAGAGAACGATCGGGGAGACGCCGCTAAATCATTCGAAGACGCCGAGAGTTAGAGCCGCAATTTTCTCCGGTGATTCATAGCGTCGTCTGCGTTGGGTAATTCATGCACGATGCGAGGGTGTTATCTGATTTTTCCTTGAGAAAGAGAGGGACAGAGACGCGTGCGTGCACGCGGACCACCCCGGACCGCCATTTTTCGTGCGTGGAAGGCTCTCGGGCCATTAGGAGCACGCGAGCCATCGGCTCGTGTTCGCCATTCTAATCGCAATTGCTTGGAAACCGCCCTATCGTTCGCCACGAGAACCTTGAAGAGAAATTCTTCTCAAAATCCTTTCCGCCACGTCAAAGAATTTTCTTGCGATTCCAGCGAGACAATACTCGTGAAAAGGGCTTTATCAATTATTTAATGCCGCTTCGTTCTGGAATCCTTTTGCAATCTATCTTCTTTGTGAGGCACCAGTTTGAAGCGGGGATCGCAGGAGGGTAGAGCTGAATTAATATTTTAATCAGTGTAACCGTTTAACGAAGCCTGGCTAACGCGATTATGCGAGCCTCGATACTTTTCAGGCCGGCGGAAAAGTAGCCTGGCCGTCTGTCGTTCGGGGATTTTTCTCTATCGCAGGGAAATGCTTTCACGGAGTTACGCGTGGCGGGAACAGAAACTCGGGAGGGGAAAAAAGCATTCGCAGCGAGCGGTTTCGCTCGTAAAAGTTGTTCTCACGGGCGGAACGATGCGTCTGGTGCGATGCACCGTGATCGATCGTCGACGTGTTTGCGCGCTCGTATTTTTAGACGGCGGGGACTGGCAGGTGAGAGATCCGCCGGAGATTCTCCTTCTCTCTGTTTCTGCGCGGCTTCATAACCAAATTTCACATTGGACACCTGACAGAGGCGCGATTCCACGGAGACGTTACGGTGCCGTGAACCGAAGCCATTTAGTTATTCGCGACAACTTCATCCCCTGTTTTCCATCCGGGATTATCGGGAAGCGAGTTAACTCGCAGCGGGATATTTATCCCGAATTTGCTGTCGGAATCGCGGGAGGATATTTTCTCTGGGAAATTATCCGAGACTCGGCCACGCGCATCGTATTTGTGGAACGTTTAAAAAGGAAGCCGGGGACTCGCGTCGATTTTTCGGAGGTCCCCTGAGAGGTGGATTGGACGCGATGTTTGCGCACGGAGAAGATCAAAGCCTCTCTAAAAATATTGCTCTCGCGTCTATTTGAACTTGGGACTCGCGTATTTCGCGCGACTGGAACACGCGTAACTGCCTTAAAAATAAACCCGTGGCTCTCTTGCAGAGCGTTTCCGGGCCCCGCTGGAACGTACCGTGCCGGCGTGGCGCGCGATTGCCTGCCTTCTGAGGATTCCAGGCTCTCCCGATCGAACGATTTAATTTCAGCGAATTTTCCGCTTGACCGGGATTTAAACGTCCGCCCGGGTACAGAGAGCGGCCTGAAACGCGAGAACGAGTCCGTTGCCGGCGATGGAAGAGGAAAAAAGAATCTTTCTCTCTCTCTCTCCTTTGAGCCGCAGATGCGACTGCATTGTGGAACGTGTCCGGCTCTGCGGATCGCAGATAGGATTCATGAAAACTGCTCCATAGAAATCCTTCGCGGACGAGCGAGGCTCGTATCCAGCACGAGGAAACGTATTGTTTGTGGGAGACAGATTCATTTAGACTCGTCGCTCGGCTCGATCGAGCACCGGACAAACGCGAATCCAAAGGATAATCCACGTTCCCCGACACTTCCTGCGACGGTTCGAGGCTGTTCCGTACTTTTTACCGCGAGCCTATTCTTCCGACAAAACTTTCTCGTCGTTCCACTGGCCTGCGGCAGATGCACGCTACAAGCTCTCGAGCGGATCCGAGTCGGGATCAAGGGAACTGCACAGTACATTAAAACCGAATTAACCTGGATTAGGCCCTTAAGCGGTTAATATCGGGGCTTCCGAAATTCGTCACGCGGCCGAGCTTCCCTTAAGTCGACCGCTAGCAACCCTCGTGTGCCACGGGAATTGTAATCAGCCCTTCCAAACAATTTGCGAATGAACCGGTGTCGAACTTCGTCGGACAGAAAAATACGTGTTCGTCACTTATCTCGGCACAGTATTTTATCCATATAAGTTCCTAGCACGGGTCTGCCGAGGGATATTTATGCGCCAGGGACAGTATTATTTGACTTTTGCCGAACGTAGAGAAGGATAGCAGTGCTCGAGAGATCTCGGTCGCCGAGAAATGTAGACATAACTAATTCAAATTTCCAACTTTATTATTTTTTATTATGTGACTTCAATGACCATATTCGTGGCATTTTTCTAATTAAAATCATATCAAATATGATATAATACCGATGATATTTACTTGTGTAATAGACAATTAAAGTTTCGGGCGCAAGAAAGGTCTCTTTCTTTCCCATACGCTATCCTTCCTCGCGCCCGAAACATTAATTGTCTATTACACAAGTAAATATCATCGGAATTATATCATATTTGGTATGATTTTTATTAGAAAAATGTCACAAATATGACCATCGAAATCCCATTAAAAAATAATGAAAAATAAACTAGTTAGAAATTCGGATTAAGTGATCTCACCGATATATCCGAGCCGCATGATGTCATACTTCTTGGCGACCGAGACCTCTCGGGCTTCACTGCCCCTCAATGGGGTATACCCCGCAGTAGTGGGGATAGATCTAGGACATTTACAGGTCAGACTTTTGGGATATTTACGTATAAAATACTGTAATACCTTGTAATCTGATTGGCGACATTCGGACGTCAGTTTTCAGGGAAACAAGATTTGTTTTGGACAGCATGTGACGGCGGTCGCAAGTTATCGATTCGAGAAGCACTTAGACACAGCGTGTCGTTCGCGAGTCTGTTTGTTTTATCGTAGATACAGCAAAAAGTTCCAGTGCCGCGGGTTCCGCGAGAATCAATTTGCTTCTGGTTTTCGCGGGTGGACGGTGTAATTGCAGCCGATAAATCATTAAGAGAACACCGATACGGTCACGGGATTAACGAAACCAACACGATTTCGCCGGCCTCCCGTTAATCTCGGACGTTCCATTAGGCCGTGTTCACAGCGGCGCGTTCCAAGCACAATGCGCTTGCTCCCCGGTCCTGTAATCCGACCGCATAAAGACTGCCACCGTGTAATGCAAGGGAATCCGCCCTCCGTTCGCAATCGTGCCCGCCAAACGACACTCCGGATTGTTTTTAGCAGTGATCACGCTCGACGAGCACCAACCATTGCTCCGTTAATTCGGTTCGCTTAAAGCCACGTCCTCCTATTCTCCTGCCTTGATTACGTTTTACTCTACGGCCTTCTCTTCCTTCCTCGGTAACGATCCCGCGATTTCAACCCTCCGGATTACATTTGTTTCGACACGAGAACAGAATGTCCTCTTTGATTACGTTGCGAAGCTCTGGTGTGCCAGCGAACAGAAACTAAGTCAGAAGTTTCGTTTGCTTTTATTTTTTAAAACGACTATTTTACCAACAATTTGTCCGCTCGTACACCGGGAAATGTTAAAAGGGCTGAGCGCATTCTGTTCGTTAAATGGCTGACGCAGCGGCCCTGCAGGATGCGAAAAGTCTTGCTGGATTTTTTTTTAGAACGGTGCACCGCCGCGCGGCGCATCGGGGATTTCAGTCGGGAAATTCATTATTAACACGAGGGAAATTAGCATTAACGTGCAGTTGCGCCCGAAACTGCATCGCGGCGGGAATAATTGCGGGCCGCAGCAGTCGCTGTCGAAAATTATCGACGGAACGCAAAAGCGTGGAAACAGTCGAGCAAACAACCGTGCCCCGACTGTGGAATAGCGTCCTGTAAAACCGCCCGACGAAATAAAACGAACCGATTGGCCATCGGGAACGACCAGCAGCATCATCGTTTCCGAACTGCATCGTCGGTCGTCGCCGTTAATCGAATTCGTCGAGAGTATCAAGTGTGCATAACACTCGTCGGGGAAACGCGCGCGCGCGCGGCGTTACCGTGGCCCCCGTGGAAACTCGGAAATTGTCTATTTGTACGCGATTTTCCGGGCCACTTTGATGGGAAATTGCGCGAAATCGAGGGTGCGCGAGAACGTCAGAGAAGCTCGATCAAACGATACACGCTCTCTCGATCCGTCCGATACCCGTCGCCTCTAATTCCGCTCCAACACCTGCAACTTACAATTTAACTCGTCGCTTCCAACGAACGCTGAACAAAACCGAATTTCAACGATTCCTCTACCGAATCGAACAACAAACACATTATCTGGACGTTCCGAAAACGCCGAGGACCTCATTATTCTCTTTGTACGAGAGCGTGAATGATGCATGGGCACAGTTTGCCCGCCGGGCAATGCCCTGGCTCTGCGAAGACCGAGAGCGTCGAGGCCACGCCTATTTAGGCCATGCTCTGCTCTCTGTTGAGAAAGAGCAAGTCAAGTAATCTACTGTTACGGCTTTATTAAACCTGCGCTGCTATGATAGCATTCACAATTATCTAATGCGAAACAATTTTCGTCTGGCTTGCTCTCTAGGACCTGGTCCAGCACTGACGGAATCATAAGGATTGTAACCACGCCTGTTTACTAGGGTGGACCTTATTTTTCGTGGGACAACCCCTAGAACGGTGCCACTGGACGAAAAAATAATCTGCGCAGAATTTGAAATTGATCGAATAACGGGAAATGGTGCCAAGTCGACTTTGAAAATTTTTAAATTTTGTAACACGGTTTTTTTTTACCACTGCAGTATATGGTCAGCATATGTGTTTATATATCGATGAATTTGTCGTTTTACGCACTATAACAATTTAGAAACAAAATGTAATATTGATTAAAAAAAATTCATGACCTTGAAATCTAAAAAATTGACATTTAAAAAATTTCTTTTCCTTTTGCATTATACAAAGGTCCACCCTACTGTTTACTGTATTTTACGGGGAGCGAGATGAAAGAACGATTGTCTGGTGCAGCCCTTAAATCGCGTGCAGTCGACGTCTCTCCGTGAACGTTGATCGTCGCGTCGGATAGTTCGTCGGTGCGAAAATGTTGATTCGGGAAGCAGTATTGGTTCCGCGGTACGCTCGCGCGCGGGTAATTATATTTCAAGCGTACTTGTCATAGGGAGCGGTCCTGTTCGTGGCGCGCTGGTTTCCAACTGGCAGTGTCGTCTCGTCCATCCCCATTTGCTCGCGTTCGTTACGCGGTCGCTCGCGTTATGGAGGTTTATTGGCGGGGCCATCCGGCGTGCACAGAATGCAGGGTGCGTTCGCCCGTGTACGTAATCGCGGGCTCGCGTGCTGTCGAATCACGGTCATCGTGTGTCACGTGTGCGCTAGCCGAGCATCGAGCGTTGCACAGGAAATGCACCGGTGCGGGTCCGCGCGATCTATGCACACAGGGTGTCCGTTCTTATTGCGGTCACCGTCGACGGACACTCGATTACCGGGGGCATTTGACTTTCAATCGAGCAGATCGCCGAACGGGACGACGTACATTCGGTCGGATCGCGATTGCACCATCTCGCTCGTGAAAGTTTGCAGTCGCTCAACCGTAAGATAGCTTGATCGCTTGTAACTCCCGCAGAAACGTTGTGGCGGCTGGTTCGCAAATAAATTACCCGGAGCCTAATGCCATTGATAAATTGAAATTCTTCTCGATCGAAATTGTAGTAATAAAAAAATTTGTGATATCGGCGCACGATTCGATCATTTATAGACTAATATTACGATATCACACATTTTTGTACTAATACCATTGGCTCGAAATGAATCGCGCGAGGAGATTGCGGAGGAGTTTTGTCGCGGGGATATCAGCGTTTCCGTCGATGAAATATCGATCGCCGCTGTAAAACGCTCTATAATTGGCCTCGTTATGCAATCGATCGACCGGCCGGTCCGTGTATTGACCGACGGAATTACGATGGCCCGCGTACCACGCTTAATTAAATGCGGCTAACGAGCCACCGATAGGGATTATCAAAACTGTGACAGCCGAACGCGCCGAGCACACCTTATCGCAGAGCGGACGGACGATGGATCGATGCAACGTTCTGGTTTCGTGAAAAAAAGTATCGCGGTGTTGGGTCTACCGATGAATCGCGAGCGGATCATCGACGAGTCTAGCTTCCCTGTATTCCCCTCTGCTCGGTCTCTCGGTTCTATTCGACGAACGGTCGGACAAAGCTGGACACCGTGTATGCAACGATGGCTGCGCAGATATACCGAGCTCATCCGTATCGGAGCGTGCACATGTCGGCACGTACACAGGGACGCGGGCCGGCTGGCTTATGTAAATGGACACGTAACACTGGATGCACGTTCCGAGAGCAGGTGGAATATGACCCCCGGTGTGCATCGGGAGAATGCGACGAGGACTTAGAGTTTTTGTTCCACGTTGTCGGCGGAACTTGTCCCGCCGCCCCCTACGTTCCCGCCTCGACGTCCTTTCTTCTCGAGACGACCGCGTTTTTTCTCGCCCGCCCCCGAGCGAAAAAATTTTTTTTAAATGGACCGTCGTCCACGGCCTCGCGAAATTCCCTCGTTGAAGATCAAGCATTGTTCCGCGCGCTTTTTCCTACCTCTGTCCTCCGTTTACTCCAATTTCTAGTGGCACGGAACGGCTTTCGCGATATTGGTCCGGCTGGATTCATTTATTCGCCGCTGTGTCTTCCGGCTACTTTCTTTGCCAGAGTTCTAACGTCGTTATCAATCCTGCCAACTATTTTTCTAACGTTGTTTGTGCCGATTGTATCGCTGAAAATGATATCAACGAGTGTGCAGGGAGAAGCGTGTTTGCCCGACGAACAGTTGGAACCGTTCACGTGCTGTTTTCCCAGGGCAAACGTTTTCCCCGCACTCATTCGAACGGGTACGAGTTTCGAAGCGAAGAAAGTTACGCAGTTACCGTCGAAGAATACCCCGCAGGATCTCTTCTCGAGAGGGCACCGAGTGCCTCGAGTTTCGTTGCTACGCACTGCACTCGTCGTCATTAGCATTACATGAGTTTTATCGATGTTCGGATTCAGCCGAGCATGCGAAATTCCTGCAGAGGATCGGGAGTTTTCGCCGTCGGACTGCGTCGTCGTCTCTTTTAACGAGTCAATATTTTATTCACCGTGCCCCCGTCCGGCTGTTGCTGCACGGTCGCTTCCGTTCTGTTTCCTCTGTTACGCTGCCAGAGAACAGTTCCCAAGATAATCTGTGTACTCTGTAGGATTCGTCTCAAGGTAACGGAGTCCAAGGCCGAGGCTCCTTTTCGCCTCGGACGCAATTTCGCCCGCATAATTCCTCCCGCTGGCGCTCGAGCTACATACAACGCTCTCCTTCCGTCTCTCTCTCTCTCTTTCGCTCTCTGTTTCTTTCCGGTCTTTCGCCGGAGGGAGAAAAATCGAGAGGAAAAATCGAACGATCGTTTCCCGAGCGTTTTGAGGGCTGTTGAATATTGAGGACACTTTGGGACGCTGATTTGGCATGCACAAAAGTGCATGCAATCTCGCTGGTTCTCGAGATGCATCGCGGGACGAACGCAATCTGCGACGTCCCGATCCAATAACACCTGCCGCCCACTTCTTCCACAGAAGCGAGAGCATGGTCGGAAACAAATCCCGGATACTCTTACGCAGTATTCCCATTTGTCTTCGAATCATAAAAAGATAGGAGCGCGAAAGGAAGAGGGTCCCCGAACCAATATTTCCATTCCCATGATCCCGATACACCTGAAGGCCCCAGCGCGCGGCTCTACTCCGCACTGTGCTCCGCTCTCGTCGACTTTCAATATCCTCGCGCGAGTCCGCGACTCCTGTCTCTTTCCGCGGGCGTATCGGAGCGCGGCGAACACAATAACTTGCGTAGCCGTCCGTCGACACGAAACAATGCCGTTCCCCTCCCCCCGAGTATTGGAGTTTCGCCCCATCGAAATCCGTGGACCGTTCTGAATAAGAGCCAATAGGAATGTCCGATAGATCGACAGACGCGCATGCAAATATAACCGAGCCGCCGGGATTGTGTCGGGAAAAACTTCTGCTTCGTGTATCCGCGATATCAGCTCGCTGTTTGGTCCCGCTCCACTCCGCTCTTAGATCGGACGGTTAATGTACCTAACGCGCAAAGATACGGCTATTCACGTTCCCCACGCGTTTCCCCAGCCAGCCGACATTCCTATTCATCGACGGCACGATCATTCCCGTAATTCGCCCGACGAAAATCCATTCGCATTCGAGTACGGTTCGCCTCGGATTCTACGCGAGAAATAACGCGAACACCCGTGGAAAAGAAGAAACTCGAGCGGGGCGGGTGTAGCCAGAAAAAAAAGCGTTCGATCGAAGCAGCCGCTCGTTTCTAAATTATTCACCGATTGGACGTGTGGCGAATGCTTTTTATCAACGGTGAACAGCGCGTCGGAATCGGCCGGCTTGTAAATAAAACAGGATGTTAGTAGTTGTCGAGCATCGGAGAAACGGAAACGTATTTCTCTAATTTTCATAAGCCCGAGAAGTCGAGCGCTCTTCCAGGATCTCTGCCGTTATCTACTCTCTCGCGGCCAACCTATTTCAATTTATCCCGGAGTTCCTTCGGAAAGTTTCAGCTTTACGGACTGGAAGCTCGATCCGAATTTCGTTTTAGTAGAATAGAAAGGTTCGTTTATCAAGAAGGTAGATTGCAGCGATATTAGAGAGGAAGGGGAGGAGTCGAGAGACGATCCTGGCCAGACGATTCGTCTCGATCGATTCGATCGAGCGGCGAGAGGATTAGATGATTCTGCTGACCGTAGAATTCGATTCGAGGAAGGAAACCGAGGCGATTGTTCTTCGCGGTTATTTACGCGATACTGCGAGCCACGGGGTTTGCCTGCGACTTGTTTCTCGCGTCTGGCCGGCGAGATTCGGCGCGGCTAGAATTCAACGACCTATAATAATATTACTTTAAACCTTGAAGTAAGGCTACGATAGTTTTAGATCACAAAAGGCGGGTTTTCAGCCCATGCAGTACATTACAAAAATTGCCATATAAAATTGCCACGCTGGCAGTTCGGAGCAGCCAATGAATGATGATTCTACTAGGCGATAGTTCAAACTAAAGGTGTATATAAGTCGCATGTTTAAAATCGCTTAAAATCATAACTATTTTCCTAGGTTTCTAAAATTTTCGTATGAAATTTTGTTACATCTTATATATTACATTATCCATTGCTACTTGCATTTATGTAATGTGTAAACATGATTTACTTACCTCCAGGGACACCCTCTATGTTGAAGAATAAAAATTAGAATGATATATCACAAATATATTCGCTTCTGGACACTTTCCTCACTCGCCAATTTACTATGCATAGCTGCTACCTGAACAATGCTCACTTTCAGACTGAATTTCTCGTTCAGGTGAAAAACTCAGGCCCTTTTCCCATGAACCATCCAATAACCCAACTATCAGGGTAACCAACCCACGTATACAAAACTCTTGATTTGAAGATTCATTTTTTTTATTTTTGCCCATGTTGTGGAGTAAATCGACCACTGTACGGCGATACGAGCCGAACCTGTTCCGCTGCTCTCTGTCTCGTAAAGAGATCGTAAAACGAGCGCAGCCTCGCTCGAACACGCAGTTTTCGGTGTTCTCGCAGCGACGGCGATCTTGTTAGAAGCTACCGCCTTTCCGTACGATAAAACGTTATCGCCACGTAGATATGTCTCGCGCGTATCGTTAGGCCTTTATGGTCGCATATTTTGGCTGCCGGCGATAACGAGTCGGTATCGTGTAGCCAACGGGTGATGGACTACCATCCCCAACTCCGCGACTCTGTCCGCGCGAAACCGCGAACTTCCATTTTCTCGTGATGAACGGCATTCAGCCAAACCATCCTCGCGTATACTTTTTCCCCTTGCACGCTGCACCGCGAGCCGGCTTCCGTTCCCCAGGATTTATTGGTAATTGGAAAAGTTAGTATCACTGATCGTGACGCACGCAGGATGCACGAACCATTCGTGATCGACTCGGCCAACCTCTCGCGTTTCCCATCGCGAATCTCGCCGAAACCTTCGCAGACCTCGGCGGGGAACTCTCGTCTTCTAGTTTTCAGCGGCGCAGTGTTTAAACGCGATTCTCCCCCTGGAAAGTGGAGCCCGGGAAACTTTTCAATTATCGAGATTTCCGGTGGTCCGGTTCTAGATCAACGTATTTATTTCCTGCACGTAAGTTATCGTCCTGCCGCCTTCGGTCCCGGAAGCTACCCTTTCGGATAGAACGCTCGGACGCGCAATAAATATCCTCGTTCCTTTTAGATTTTCCCGAAGGTGTGGAGACCGGTGTATAGCCGGAGAAATTCGTCAAGATTATCGGTCGTTGGAGAAGTTCCGGGGACTACTCCGGGAGACCGCGATCGGTCGAAGAAAGAGGAGGCGGAAACTCTCACGGTGAACTTTACACGCTCGTGTCGACGAACTCCGATCGGACAGAATTCGCTTGATCGCCGCTAGGTTTCTCTCTCTCTTCTCTATCCTCTATCGGCCGTTTACTGTTAATTGGAATAGTTATTGCAAGTCGGCGAGGCGATTGGCCGACGAATGTCCGCGGAGCAGCAGGTTGCAGTCCCGTCCGGCGACCTAACGCGGTTAGCCCCGAGGTAATAATTGCGGCCAGAACATTGCCTTGTAATCGAATTGGGTCGCTTCCGATACCGGCCACTGCGACGCACCTCTCTCAGACTCCAATTATCATGAACCGCCGTTGCGTTACCTGTTAAGAAGATTCTCACCCCATCTTACACAACGTCGCTCGCAATGCGGACTATCTTCGTCGATGTACGAATCTTCTAGACGGAAACGTTCGTCGAACCGTTATCCCTCTGCTCCACGCCAAATACGAGGCATAGAGAGCCCGGTAATAAATGAGCTCCGACGGCAGGTGTTTGCATCGTTGGTAATCGAGTGAAGCGCTTAACGATAATGTCCTGTCAGGGGTTTCATACGATCCGCAATATCCGTCGGGAGTTCGTTTTTTTTCGCCAGGAAAAACCGGCGAGAGTCCCTTCGCCGCGTCCGCTATCGCTTGATCCATCTTCCAGGTGTTACAAAGCCGATAATAAGATTCTCGCGTTCCCTAGAAGCCCAATTTATCCGCGTGTGTGGATTCTTCGTGCTTTTCGCAGAATCCCCTTCGCTGCGATCTCAATATTTTACACGGTGGGCGTATCCTTTGGATCTCGACTGGAAGGCGTGGCCTCTTTGCTCCTGATTTCGAAAAGCAGTGGCCCGCGGGGCAATATTTTCCGTTCGGCGGAGAATATCGTAAGAAATATCGACTCGCGAACGAAGGAAGGAAAAGTTTGGGAGCGTAGGAAGGCGTTTCGTGGCGTTCGCTGGCATCGATCTACGACAGGCTCGAAGGAGACAACGACGAAAGAGAAACGGAGAAAGACAAACCGAGCAGGGAAGGAGCGGCGCAGTTCGCTGCACCTGACTATTTATAACGAATCAATACGAGCCGTCGGTCGTCGTGTTCTTCACGTGCTCGAGAATCGCACGTGTAGAACGAGGCGGCTCGTTTCGCGCGGAAACCCGTAAGAAGATGATCGGCGATGCAGCCTCGGCGAATTGCAGGTTGCAAGTAGGGATTGCAATCCCGTGCCATTTTCAATCTCGCGGGGTCCAGCGGGACTAAGAACTTAGTTCTTCGATCTAATATATGTATATTTAATACAGAAACAAATTTTACTTAATGAGATAATCACCATTGATCGTATTAGTCAAAAATGAACGAAATAGAAACGAAATCTAAATCTACGTAAATTTAAATGAACATAAATATCTTTTTGGAACTATAATTGAAATGTATAATGTGTGTGTAATGATATTACATATATAATACAATAAAATTATATATCTTCGACAAAACATCGAAGTCGGGGAATTGAAAATTTGCGGGATTCCGCATCACCTACTTAAGAAATGCGGAATCAATAAATGACGCGGGATCCTGCGGGATTGCAATCCCTAGTTGCAAGCTCGCGAGCACGAAGTTGCGATCAACGCGTAGATCCTTCGAAGTCGCAAGGTGCAATCGGCCCGGCGGCGGTGGCGTCGGCGGCGGCGACCGATCACGCGTTCGAGGCGATAGTAGGTGGCTGCACGACCGATCCTCGACGAATCTCACACGATAATCGCTTCTGTTCGTGCCGGCAATAACTTAGGCGTTAATTGGACGAAGCCTGGATTTGTCGCGCGTTTGGATTAACGAGCTGGGCGTGCGCTAGTCGCGATTTATCGTCGGCGACGGACGGTGTGCCGCTCGAGAAATATCGTTTTTTCCCGGAGATTTAATTTCCCATCGAGCGGCGTTCGTGACGAGCGCGATTAAAATCGCCAGCGAATTACTCCCGCCGTATCCGTTGTCGTTCCAAGGAGTTATAGAGTCTCCGTTCGACGCGCCGCCGCGCGATTACAGGCCACGGGGCAATGCCGGCAAAAGTATCGGCGTCGAATGATTTAGGGATGACTCCGACGGTGTAGTACCGGAGCCGATAGCGAGTTTAAACAGAATTGTCCATCCACTTGTCCCTCGGGACGAATCCGACCCGCTGACGGTCTCGCTCTGACCTTTTAGTTGGTCCGAATTATGCACCGTGGCGACGAATGAAATTGCGGATCGCTGGAGGAACGATAAATCGTTTAACGAGCGAACGGCCGGCGAGACAGGCGAAAATGTTCGTCGCTATGGTGCTGCACAAGCACAGCAAGCACAACAATGGCAACCACTCGAACCACCATTCGAGCAACAACAACTCCAACCGCACAACCAACAACCTCAACAACAACAATCATCTCAACAATAATGTGAACAATCTGAACCAGGCGTTCAACGCGAGAGCGGTAAGTCTCGACACTAAACCCTATCCTGTAAAACGCAGGATGTGTTTTACGATCTCGTATGGTTTTCGTTTGATCCATGTTCATTCGGGTTAAGTCTCGATCGTTCGAAACAAGCAGCACGCAGGATGTGTCTTACCATCTCGTACGATTTTCATTTGAGCCATGTTCATTCACGTACAGTCTCGATCACGTTCGAAACAAGCAGCACGCGAGTTTTTGTTTGCAGTCGTTTAACAAATAAATCCAATGTATGCACCTGTTGCTACCGTCCGAAACGGAACCCGTTCGATTAATCGAAGTGACAGTAATCTTTGCTGAACGGTTCGAATTAAAGCGGCCGCGGAAACGCGCCGAGAACCGGTAATACTTGAAATCACGTTGAAAAACCGTTACACAACCTTTCACACGCCTGACGGAAACACGAAATTTCCTCGGCTACCGGAGTTACCCTGTCGCGTTTCCCTTCGCCGATCGATTAACTAATTCCTCGGTACTTTCCTAGCCGCGGAGCGACACGAGACACGTTATGGCAACCCGAGCATTTCTCCGGGACGTTTTCCACGCGATTTCTCCGGATCTTTTCGTCTCACTAATGTTCCAACCGACGCGACGAGATGGGTAGACGCTCTGCGTATCCTGAGCAAGCGGTAAAGTGCGCGGCGTTCTTTTGGCACGATCTAACCATGGATTTTTATCAGTCTGTGGAGCTGCTCGTTTTCGTCGCCGAGAAGACAAATTTTTCCAGCTCGAAGGAGAATCGCATCCGCCGCCGTTCGCGCAAAAGGGAGTTATCTTCGCCGTCGCAGAAATCCCATGGAAACGCGACGATTCCGCTGACGCGGGCCGACGTTTCTCCTCGCGAATGCCGCCTCTCCTCCAAATTTATATCCCGCCCCCCTCTATCCATTACTTTTCTTCGTCCGGGTTCCTTAATTTCCGTCGTAATTCACTTTTATTTCACGCCTCGATAACCCGAGACTCTCGGCTTTTTTTTCATCGACCAGGAGACTCTCGGGCCGAGTCGGACCAGGCCGATTTCATTTCGGCCCGAGTTCGTTACACCCACTCCCCTTTGTTCCAATTTCAATTTCCCGTGTTGGCCAACGAGCGTTCGGGTTAGACACACTGCCGGATGGACGGGAGTCACGAGTGATCCATGTATGAAGTCGAAATGGGTCAACGAAGACCGTGGCAACGATGTTCTCCGTTCCACCGCGTTCCCTCGGGTATTATCGCGTCTATGAAAAATCGACGAGGTCGTCGAAAGAACGTAATTATTATTTTCGAGACAATGATCCGAATACGTCGTGTACCATCTCGTGTCGGCGCGCGGAATAAAGTCGGATACGGTGGCCGGGACTAATATCGAGTTATCGCGATAGCTGCATTTTCCTCGGGATCCAATTTCGCTTCAATTTCTGCCGCAGGATTGACTAGGCTGCCTATCGATATTCGTTCAGCGGCGCGCCGGCCGGTCTCTTTCTCTCTCTCTTTTTATCACGAAACTTGCTCGATTGTTTTTCATCCTCCCACTCTTCGCCTCATATTTCTATTGTTGTTGTTGTTGCCGTTTTCCTCTCTTTTCGAGCACCGTTTGCCTCTTTCGCGTAATTTCCCTGTGGCGCGATTTGCATCCTGTTTCGCTGGCGGACCGGTCGGTTTATTTTTCGAGGACGAAAGGGTCGGAGGACTACGAATAAGTTAATTGCATCTATCGGGACCCGGTCTCTCCCTCTGTCTCGGCTACGCTTGCCCCTCCGTCCCGCGTCAAGAGGTTTCCATGCAAATGAAACCGGTGAGATTAAGCCCTTTGTGTTATTCGGTCCTGATAACGAACGTGTTAAAGGACCCGCCCCGAAACGCTATAAATTAACAACTAGATTAAACTGTCCATCCCGTCGAAGTCTCCGTGCCACGTCGCCGTGCCTCGCACAAGCTTTTGCATTCCAGAGGGCCTAGCCCTGGGTGTTGTTCAAATACGCTCGGTACGAACGAACGGACACGATTCACCGGTAATTTATCGTTTCTCCAGGCCTTTTAACCGAGCCGGCGTAATTGCAATTTACAACAGCGCGGAGCCGCTTCCGTCCTCCTGGGAAAAAGAAACTCGCGATCACGATAACAATAATTAAATTTTATTGGAGATGCGGCGGAAATGGAAACCGAATGGATTGAATTCGCGCGGGAAAGTGAAGTACCGTAGAACGTCTCGTTTATCCGAACATGTCCGTGTACAAGACGGTTTTCACCGTAATCGTTTTCGATTCAAAAACCGATATTAACTTCCTCGGGGAAATTTCGATTAACCTTTCCCCGACCTCTCGCGGAGAATAATTAGGAGATTGCGCGGACGGTCGCGCGTTAACGAGTAGCCGTGCGCGTTCGTTAAAAGCGGCGCAAACGTGCCCTTTAACGAAGAGGCCGGATTAAAACGTCCGATCGGTCGTGTTTCGCGATCCGAACGTGTTAAAGGACTCCCTGCGAACGCTATAAATCGCCAAGTGGATTAAGCCGTTCGTCATCCGGTGGGACGAGAATCCATATCATTGCCAGCGCCCGAATCCTTCAATCGCGATCGAGATCCGCTCGGTAAATCAAACCGCACGATTTACTCGCCGGGTCCCGAGGCTCGCGCGTTCGAAATTGGAAAAATCGACGTTTCTCTTGTTTATTCTCACGCCAGGTGACATGTTTTCGGTCTAACTCTGAGGATGAGAGTGTTTGTTGCTTGCGTTCTCCTTTCGAGTGGCTCGGCGTACACGCGAGAAGGGTGCGAAACGTTAAGCGTGCCCGACGAAGGGTGAAAGTGTCGCTCCGTCGGGGAACAAAGGCAGTTAAATAGATCGGGGGAGAAGTGGATTAACGCTCCTTTTTGTTAAAAGACACCCTCCTCCGTATCGAGCCGACCCTTTCCCGTTCTTCGGGACTCGGCCGGCCAATCAGAATTCAGCTGGCTTCGTCTCACGATTTCGACGCGTCTCGAAATCGATCCTCCACATTTATTTGCCCCAACAAACTCGTCCGACGCATTCCTTCGAGATTATCCGATCTACAGGGTGTCTCGCGAGACGAGACTATCGACCGCAAAAATTCAATTGAAATTTCATGTAACTAATTTGAAATCGTGCTGCGTCTTCCCGATTTTCTTATGTTTTTGTTRGGATGACGTGGTTGGGAGCCTTGTTGAAACCTGGACCTTATGTTTAATAAGTGTTTATTAAATCTCCACTACACTCGTGGAATTAACGTATATCAGATGTGAATTTAAGATTAATCGCATATAACACAACGTGGCACTTTATTAATTGTATGTAGGGTAACTGCACCAGTAAATGAACGCTTTTGTATATTTCAACAAATTTTAAAATTAAACAAAGAAAATTAATTCTAGGGGATTTTTTGTGATTAAGGAGTTAAATAAATAGGAGAATATTGTGTAGTAATTTTGTTCATTCATTGGACCATCATTGTTCAATTACTAGAATGTACTGTTCATTGACTGGTATTTTTTATATTTTTTATTTAACGTTTAATAAAGAAAAATAATAATAATTTCATTTTATTCGTGTTCATCTATTTTTGGCAAATGAAGTGTAGGGAGCCATTTGGCATATATGAGATTCCTTTAATTCGCATATTTTTTTAAAATAAAATATCTTCCTGAACAATTTCTTAAATGTTCATTCACTGGTGCAGTTATCCTATACTGAATATGAACAAAAACAAATGGTATGATAAAGACAGGAGAAGCTGGCTCGGTAGACTGGCAAGGACTGAGGTAGCCGATTTCCTCTGCAGCAGGGAACAGCAACGTTCAAAGTGTAATAAACTTCAGGTCAAGAAAGACCCTTAGCTCCTTTCTGTGTTTCATGCATTTCGTTGTACACTCCAACAGTTTTCACTATAAGCTCTTAAAAACTAATTTTCCTCGGTTTGCCAATGTCAGCTGGACGCGCAAAGGAGATCCCATCTTTAATCGAGTCACAATTACCGGAGTGAGTTGAAGTTGGCAATAAAAATCGCATCGTAGATGGAGTTGATCGATTCGCCTATACTCTTTCTCAATATTTCAATCGCAGTGAGTCTCGCGGAGGTGTATCGTGACGTTCAGTGAAAAGGGTCAGTTGGACTCGGACAAAGGGACGCCGATAAGGTCGATGCTCGCGGGAAATGCTTTCAAGGAACCCCCAATAAATTTCTATGTTCGCCGCAAGATCGGAAGTCTGTTCTATTCGAGGCGAGTGTTCGTTTCTTCGCCGTCGGGTGTTATTCACCGCGAAAGCACGGATTCTACGTGAACCGCAGCTCGCTGTTCCGCGGAGGAGACTTCAGTGCTCGAACTACGCCCCCGTTCCCTCGTTATTAAATTCCATAGCGAGATTCTTGGCGATCTGCCTTCGCTGCGCGCAATTTTCGATCGCGGGAATCGTTTGAACGGATTTTTTCCGCAGCCCTCGCGATGGCGCAGAAATTTGCAGTAGAAATTAATTTCGCGCGACCGTGATTCGAATTTTTTTGCCGTATCGAAACCGATCGGTCGCCGAAGGGACAAAGAATCCTGTCACCGAAACGCTGATGCGTTTAATTAACGCTGTCCACTTGAGACGATCGAGTCGGCCAAAAACCCCGGGTTGCCGTTGTTGCTTGCGGAATCGGGTTTTCTCGTGGTCGTGGCAACGGGGTCGACCACGTTGCCAGGGTTATGCTGGGACAATCGATGGGCAGAGCCGCCGGTAATCAGGCCGATTACACCGGTTGGCCGTCCGTCCGTTTAATTCCCGGCAACTGTCGTTAATGCTCGACAAATTGGACGGGCGTTTCGATTTCGCGAACGGTAAATCGAAATATCGCGACCTGGCGGCGAGGTTCGCGGAGAGAGACATCGCATAATCGTCGACGCGGAATCGATCGTCATTTCCTGGTAATATTTGATCGGCGATTTCGAGCCGCGTTTTGACGCGGCCGCTGTTTACCGAATTCTTGGTCGTCCAACCCTGCGGCGATTTGTCGTTAACAGCGAGGAAATGAAGGAATTTGCAAACAGTATGGAATCGATTTCGCGTCCAGAAGTTTTCAACGCTATTCGAAACGGTTTCCCGTGCGGCTCACCGTGTATTTTACGGCTCGTCACCAGCCGGAGCTCCGTTTTTCTTTCTGTTTGCCGTCGGCAGCGGACAGGGTGCGCGCACAATTTTCGCTTATAATCGATTTCGTGGACGGCCCGCTAGCTCTGGGGACAAAGGCCGAGCAATTTTTGCCCGACCGAAGTCTCGTCCGGCGACAGAGCCGACCGAGCCAAAGGTTTTTATTAAAAGCCAGCCGCGGCTCGATCGATGAACGTTAAGCCGCGTTCACGCCGGCCACGATCTTCTACTAGAAGTCGCCGCAGGGTTTCTTCGACACGTTGGAATAAAGAAAATCGTAAATCAAACGTATTCGATATTTCGTCTCGCTCGACGTTTTTATTACCACTTGCGTCTTTGCAACGGTCCTTACAGGATCTTCCGTCTCTAAGATGTCAAAGGGTATAGCCGGATAAGATAATAAAAAATGCCCTTGAACCGAATTGTATCGACGATGCGTCATTCGATAGGGCAACAAAAAAAGTTACAGAAAAGATAGGTGTAACTCAGGAAAAACGCCGAAAAAATCCGTTTTTATTTTTTTTAACAACGGCGCATTGAACCAAAAAATCTAAAAAATTCATGAACAATACTTGTAACAATAAATTGCTGTTGTAAAAATATAAATATTGACAATCTAGTACTTCCATGTAAAATCTGCATTTTGTTCGATTTTTTTGAGGTTTTTGATTTTTTACAAGCAGGATTTTCACTTTAAAAATCTGAATCCAATTGCAAAGTATATATTTGAGTTCTTCACCTGTGTCGGATTTTTCTAAGAATTTTTAAACATCATTAACTAGGGAAAAAGGCTAAAAACTGATTTTTATATTTTACCCCATCCAGATCCAGTCCACTACCCTCCCGATCCAGATACAGAGTTGAAACTTTGCACAGATGTTTTTTCTTGGTGCCCTATCGAAAGACGCATCGTCGATACAATTCGGTTAAAGGGAATTTTATCCGGCTATACCCTTTCGAATGAGGAACAAGGTGTCTGGGAAAAGCGGCATGCACCGGGCGACTCGTAAATGATAGCAGGACGAGTTTAATCGCGAGCCGGAGGCCACGCCTCGCGCAATTTCTTCGGAGGGAAGGCTGACGATCGTCGGGACGAGATGTGCGCGGTGCCTCGAAAAACCTACGCGTACCGGGAGGCTCGTAAACGCTCGAGGAACGAATTTAATTACGCCGTATAAGGTGGCGCTCGAGTAGGAGCGAGCGAGCGAGCGAGCGAGTCGGCGACGAAACGCGAATGGAGAGAGGGTACGATGTAACGGGATAAGTGGCAGTGTCAGGCGTTGTGTAATCGGCCGCATGAGAAAGGTCGGTGGAACCGAACGAACGATCGTTGCTCCGTAAACCGGCGGACGTGCCGTGGAAATTCCGAAGTTCCTCGCGAACACTTCGATCCGAGCCAAGTTGAGCACACAGCAGAAACAGATAGCGGGGACCGGGTTGGACAGGATTTGATCGTTGTTTAGCCCGAGCGAGTCATCCGCTAGTGGGGTTTTCTCTTTTCCCTGGTCGGGGAAAACGTCGCGCCGCACGGAGACGAGCAAAAAAAGATCGATCGCGACCAGCAGCTATTGACATCGCCGCGGCCAGTCGGCGTTCTTCTCCGCTTCATAAAACGCTGCGCCCCGCTCGTGATTTTCATCGGCTCGCGGGCCACGTGATCCCGATATAACGGGAGATTCGAAAGTAACTTTCGATGTTCGGCAAAGAAAATTACCTGGCCGAGCGGGTCTCGCGCCTGCACTCGAACGAAACGGATTCCGCTTGTATTCCGAGCACGCGCGGCGTCGGTTGTCTTATCGCGTGTGGGGATTTTATATCACGCACTTGGGAGCGGTGCTCGAGAACCCGACGAAGGAAGACGACCTAGGAGGACGTGGGACGCGTGTGATCGCTGCTTTCCGAATTTCGAAGGGGGTGAACTAGAGCCTACTACGTCTAAAATGTGTCTGCAAAGCCTCCCCGGTTTCGCGAAACCTCGCGCCACCGGAAAAACGTATGTATCTGGTAGCGAGGCAGTCGTGGGTCGACGCGTCCAATAATTAGCCCGCTTCGCATCGCCGCCGGTAGTTACACTGTTAAACACTTACCCGTGGCCGGCATTAATGCATCCCACGTGCATTTCCCCCGCGGCTACTAACAGGAAGCCCTCCCAATACGAGCGGGGGCCCAGATCGTCTAATGGTAACGACGTAACGACCTTGCCGGCGCGGTATCTTCCGGTTACGAGCTTCCTGATGCCAGCCGCGACCCAGCCTGCCTCGTAAAACCCGAACGGAACCCGCGAAAAGCGCAGCCAGACCCCTGCTTTTACGACCCGATCGTCCCGCAGGACCTCGCGCGTTTAAAGGTAATCGTCTCGGGGCCATACATTATACCCGACCGATCCGGAACGCAGTTATACCATACCCAAGCCGGACCCGATAGATAGCGTCTAACGAGGACCGTATTCCTGTTTTCGGTAATAACTTTTACTATATTCCATGTGCCATCTAAATACTGTGGTGCCCAAGCTTGTTCGGAACCCACCTTCAATCTAAACTGTAGGTCCCGTCGCGAAATAATTCTCATAGGAGAATTCAAAAAGCGACGTTAAATAAGTTAAAAAAAACTTTTACTGTGATTCTCAATATCTACTGGCTAGAGTATACCGAGGGAGACTGCTACTTTTCGGAATGTATTTGCGATGGGCCACCCTATATAGGCTCGGAGTGAACACAGTCGGTGACCCGTGCTCCGCAATGCGAGACCCGCATCGACAGGTCTGTAATTGCACGGTCCGTCTGGCCAGCCTTCCGCCGAAAACGGGTACTTTTGATTCTGATATTGCGCCTTGATTTCTGTCTGCCGGGGAACCCGTTACGCGGCACGCCGATTCCCGCGATGAAGATTCCGTGACGCAAAGGTAATTGGATTTTTCGACCCGAACGCACCGTGGTTGCGCGCCGATTAAATAATTGCCGGTCAAGTCGAGAGAGGGGGCCCAGTTGAATGCAACGGTGATCCTGGGTGCCCGCAGTAATGTCTAGGGACGGCTATTTGGGTTTATAGAAATTCTTCTCGATCGAAATTGAAGTAATATAAATTTGGTGACTTCGGCGCACGGTTCCATCATTTAATAATTTAACTCGACGTTTCGATCCCTATGTGGATCATTTACAAGAGATACATTTTTGCGTCTGAAAAATAATACGTTTTCAGTGAATTTCGAAAACCTATATTGCGGCACAGCTGTGTAAAATTAACGGAGAAAAAGAAATTATGACACTCTCTGTAACTCCTTATTATTAAATTAAAAATATTTTTACTTTCGTTGTCACAGCAAGTACGTGTGTTATAATTTCTTTTTTCTGCGTTAATTTTACACAGTTGTGCCGCAATATAGGTTTTCGAAATTCACTGAAAACGTATTATTTTTCAGACGCAAAAATGTATCCCTTGAAGATGATCCACATAGGGATCGAAACGTCGAGTTAAATTAATTTGCAACCTTGCTGTTAGTCTATAATGTGCGCCGAAATCACAAAATTTAGTATTTGGGTTTAGTCCGTGCGAGTCGGACATTGGCCATCCTTATCTTCGGCGATAAGGATGGTTATCCATAAGTGATTTCCCCAAATTAAAAAAAAACAGGCAAGTCGAGAGAGCGAGAGAGAAAACTCGTCGCACGAAAGTTGCTGGCCGCGTGGTCCCCGTCATGCTCGCTTCCCCCGGTCTACAAGAATTTCTATACACCGTGTAATTCCCCGTAATGCACCAACATGTCTTTAGTTATCATTGCCGTGATATTAAGAGCGGCGACGTGGCTCGTCGTCAAAGACCGACCAAATAGTAGCCGTACCGTTACCTACTTTCCTCCTGGCGAGCACCGATGACAGGGAATTTACTCGTAATGTTCTCACGCGAAGTAATCTCTCGCTTTCCACGAGTCGTCCACCGTCGACTCGGTTTTCTGAATCTCTTCAACTGTCGTTGGAAGCTTTCGAGTTGGCACGGTCTAGGATCGGTCCCCAAATATTAACCCCTTTCCGGACGACTTCCTTCACGGCCGCGATAATTAGACCTACCGTTCAGAGTTGGCGAACCTAAACTATGCGGGCACAATTCGTTCGCCAACTCACCAACTACGGTAATCTTCGTTACGAGTTTCACTCGACATTGTAGTTGAACGGGTTGGTCTCGTGCAGACGTACCCACCTACATTTTCCAGGACAACTGGGCCAATTCGAGGCACGGGATTATCTTTCATATTTTTATACCGCTTCTGTGCCAACTACCGAGCCCTAACCGACACGCGTTATCGCGCGAGCAATGTGTTTCCCTCTTGAGGAACTTCGAACCCTCTTAGGGTCCCAACCACTCGAGAAAAATCGAATATTCCGCGGACCCTTGTCCCTTGGTGGCATCCCTGCCAGCCGTCCATTCTCTCGCGAGGATACGAGAAGGCTGGTAATGCCGAAATTGGCAACGGTCCTAAAAACTCGGGCGGAGGAGTCGGCGTCGATTGGTATTCCGTAGCCGGAGCGAGTGTCATCAAGTATTTACTAACGATCGCGGCCCTCCTCGTCCATTATTTCCGAGGTGGGAAGGATCGAAGAAGTTCGAGACGATTAGCTCCACGCGTGTAGAAACGGTCGAGATCGATCACTTTTGTCCACAGTGTTATGTATTGAAACGAGACACTTATTTACTTATTGTTATTATTTACTATAGACGGACAGAAGCCCTTTTTACATAAGTATTTACAAAGAAAAGGAAACAAAAGAAAGAAAGATACAAAACTACTTATCTAATAAGAAAGAAAAAAAGAACAAAATAATACTGATACAATCGATAGGTATTATCATATAATCCTGCGTAGTTGCATTTGAAAATTTCGCAAAGATTCAATAAAAAAATCAATACTGTTATAAATAGTGCATTATTTTGCAATAATTTGATTCGTTGGATTAATTAATCCATAAGTAGATTTCGGTTTAAGTGTTTGAAAACCCGGTCTTGTTCTCAGTTCACGTTCCGATACATAAAAATTGATTTGCACAAGTAGAGAAGAACAATCAATATGATTATTGATTAAATTAAAAATAAAGCTCTGGTCGGATATTATTCTTCGAGCAGATAATGGTTCTGGTTCATCGTAGTTATTATTGCGGAGTAATCGTGATTAAAGTACGACCATTGGATTATTTAGCTTGTATGAACAAAACCTGAGAAATTTATGTTGCACTCTCTCGAGCATGATGTAACTCTCTAGCCATGCCTATAGATTTCCCTTGCAGCCGAATGCTGCAAGCTTTTCAATTAAAAGAAAATGATTTACCGTGTCAAAAGCGTTTCGAAAATCTGTAAAAATTGTATCAAACTGCAGATTAGCATCTAAAGAAGATGAGACATAGCTGCGGTAAACGGCTAGGTTAGTGGTCGTTGATCGCTTACGTACGAAACGAGAGAGAGAGAGACAGTATTGTACAATTTATTTCTAATAATTTCATCGAAAATTCTTTCGTAAAAATGGTTGTAACCAGACACCAGACTAGTTTTAGTGTCGGAAATGAACCTAATCTTAAAGATTTATTAAATATTAACCAACGCGGTCGAGATAAAATAAAGCTGCACATTTTGAAGAATTATGAAACAAACTGAGTTATATTTCACATTAAATGTGCTCGTTTTTACATTTACTACTTCGCTGTGTACATAGCACGCACCGCATACATTTTTCTCTTGGTAGATGATACAGTCGACTCTCCGATCCCGGTGTTGTGCTAATTTGTATAGATTCGCTCGTTACGTCTTTTCGGTAACGCCGTCAAAAGCGCGTTCCAGCATGGCCATATCTAACACACAGGTTGCATGAATGTTCTCGCAATGATTTCGAACGCAACGATACGTCGGATAATGGGACTCGCGGTCGGATCGTGGAACTGCGACAGCTCGTTACATAAACGGTGAAAATTTTCGTGATTGCAGCGCGTCAAGTGGTCGCAGTTTACCGTGCAGAGTAAACAGCAGATATACACCGGGGTGATAGTTGCCGAGCAGGATTGGCCGTGTAAATCGTAGCGAACCGCCCAGACGCGGAAGTTTGATTACTGCTGTACAGTATTTGCCAACGGTGCCGGTTCGCCGAGAGCGGTCTCCTCGGGAACAGACTGTTGTCCTGTGGGATGAATTTATATCGCGGTTATGGCCATTTGAATCGTGGAAATCGTGTCCTCGCTAGTCGATGCGGGAACGAGACGACAGCATTGTCCGCACGACCGAACAAGAAGTTGTCGGTTCGAACGAGCGAATCGCAAGTTTTTCCTCTCTTGTGATCCCGACGGGCTTCTTTCCGAAAGTAGTGTGGCGCATGCCCGCAGTTACAAACGTCTTTCCGCACAAGATGGATGCATCCCGAGAACTTCCGACGCCCGAAAGATTCTCCGGCAACGAAGCGACGCGACGAAACTTCCTCCTCGAGAGCCACACTCCGCGAATACGTGGAATCTCCTGACTCGGAACTTCCGGCGAAATTTCATTTATCTTCCGACCGTGCTTGATATCGCGAACCCTCGATTTCGAGCTCCGGTCGCCTTCGACCCGCATTGCACGCACTATCTCCTCGTCAAATGTCAAAGCGGCATTGGAAAGGAAACGGTCGCGATTCCTGCACCACAATCGATACGTATCTTTATTACAGTCTGGAAAGAAACGTTCGAGCGAGATTCGTATCATTTTATAGTGCTCGATCGGCACGATATCGATTAGAATTCATTATTTTCAAACGAACGTTTATCGGAGACGCCCTAGTAGCACAAAATATTATATACACATTCATATAATATTACAAAGCGATTCAAATGTACATAAAATATTTATTTTATATTAAGTAACAATTTTTTTAACATGCAGAAAATATCTATTTGATGTTAGGAGGAAAATATTTTTTTCTAACTTTTTCTTCTTTTTAATTGTATGTTATTTAAACATTGAATTTATATTTTTCAAATATTGATTTCACATTCTTGTAATATTTTTTAAACGTGTAATTCACATTTCTTAAACATGCATGCAATAGTTAGATCCAATATTTATCTCATATGAAAAAGTGGATATTTATCCAATATTTTTGTGCTACTAGGGCGTGTTCTCCGTTGTATGAGACAAGGGGTTGAGAGGTCATCTTCTTGACGGCGATGCAACGTCTCGGTGAATGAAGAGAGAGAGAGAGAGAGAGAGAGAGAGACAGGAAATTATACTATCTGAAACGTATCGGAATATTAAACGCGACCAGGCATAATTTAGAACGTCGGGACTTATCGGTGTTGGCATCGCGGTCTTTCCACAGACACGTCGAAAATTTCATCATCGGGGGAACCGGAGGCCTCTCGCGACCGACCGAGACACAATTGGGGCAAATCCGTAACGCGGCCGACCCCATGAACGTATTTCTGACACTCGATAAGGCGACTATATTGATCGCGCGACGATTATGTCACCCTTGTCCTGGCACGGACTCCGTGTTGCCTCGTTCCGCTCCATCATCCGTGAAAGAATTCTTTTCTCCTTGCACGAGAGCCTGCTCTCGGAGTATTTTCGACGACTGCATCGCAGTTTCGTTCCACGGACAAGGCTGCCCCGTTAAAATCGCGCTGAAAGAGCTCGCTCTCTCGTGGAGATCGCTGTGTTATTTAACCCCTTTGTACTCCATTGTCCAACGTAAAAGGATATTAGGAGAAGATACGCGAAGAATGCTGGCAATTAAACAATTATGTTAGAGTATAGATGTTTAAACTATTAATATTTATTGAAAGAAAGCACACAACCGTGAATAACAATATATAAATACTTGGAATTTATTTTATCGGCGCATGGTTCGATCAATTTCTACACACTATAGCAATTTTGTTTTCAATTCAACACCTTTCTTTTTCATACTATTAAACATTTTTAATAACAAACGTGGCCTCAATGCATTATGATTCAAATCCGAATCGACACGTTCGAGTATGCTTACAAAATTGCTATAGTGTGTAGAAATTGATCGAACCATGCGCCGATAAAATAAATTCCAATTATCTTAATATTGCGACCGAGATAAAATATCACTTTAATATATAAAGTACTCCGGACACTGAATAAACGTAAAACTCTTTAGCCATAATTCGCGTTCGTATTCCGTATTCGTGATCGTATCGTATCGCATTTGATAAACCTTGACGTGAATTCGTTTTCGAGAGAATACCGTCTCTCTCTTTTTTTTTATCAGGTCACGTGACCTGCATTTTGATCATGTCGTTTACTTTTAAAAGTTACCTCGAGCCGGAGTGCTCTCTACACTTTTTACTTTGTTATATCTTTTTGCTTGAACGTTGGATTTGAATTTAATTCGACTTGGTGTTGATATGCAAGGAAAGTTTAAAAAAATGTGATAATTCCTATCGATTGTATCAGTAACATTTTGTTTTTTTTTCTTTGTCTTCTTGCGTATGTCCCTTCTTTCTTGTTGGATAAGTAGTCATTCTCTCTTTTTTTCTTTTCTTTGTAAATACTTATGTAAAAAGGGCTTCTGACCGTCTATAATACATAATAATAATAATAAAAAAAACTTGTTAACATTTTCTTCAATATCAGTAGCGTTTAATACTTAGCTAGGCCAGTAGAGGCCTAATGTTTTATGTTTTACATGCGTTTCGTTTGTCTCTTTTCACGTCAGATTTTCACATATACAAATACAATTGAACACGTACAAAAGATTTTCAGAATCTCGCTCCTACAATTATACAACATTGTCTGTTCCGACAGAAATAATTCTACGAGTTGAAATCGCCGATTGGAAGAAAGTCTGGGCGCGCGACCAGTTAAATTGAGTGGTTTGGTCGAATGGAAGGAAACGAAATGTTGAATATCGCAACGATCGCCGGTCGGCCTGCCGGCATAATCGCGGGCGCAGCGTAACGCGGCTAGCGAAACCAAGTCGAATTAATCGAGACACTCGTCCAGGTAGATATTTATGGGCACGCGTGTAACTGTAAACGCGACGACGCCTGTATTCGATTGCTCGTGTTAGTCGCCGAGTCCCCCCTCCCCGCGATATACCTTGCCTTTCACTCGGCCGTACTTCGCGCCATTGTGCAGCCACGGTTGTGCAACGATATTTTAGCTCTCGGTGCATTGCAAAACGGACGTTACAGTACGTACGTATGATCGTTGCCGCGCCACGGCGGCTGTAGCATTGTCTCCTTTCCCGTGACATTCCCCGATTGCGAGGAGACGGTACCGTCGACAAATTCCCAAACACGAGGATTCCGTTAATCGCATTTTTCTGGTAGACCAGCTTTCACGACGCGACGATTCAATGTATTCGCGTCGCGTATCTGCTCGATCGAGGTTTCACGATCATCTAGCAGAGTGAGATCTCGATGTTCGTGAGGGCCGATTCCGATTTTAATCGCGACGGTATCGGTGTCGTTTTCGTTGCAAAGAGTGGGGATAAGTGGGACGAGACACGGTTGTTGCATCGATTCGGATCTCGGTCCGCCATATCGAATCGCGATTAAACAGAAGCAATCCATTCTCGTTCGCCGTGACGTCGTCTATAAATATCGGACAACAGTGTTCCGATCCCGGACACGTTGTTTTACAGCCGCGACGTTGTTTAACGGTCGCGATTAACCATGGACTTAGGAATAAGGGGGCGGAGTACAAACCGTTACTTTAGGCGAGGGGTGTGAAGCCATTTCCGGGGAGGAAGGAGCACGGTCACGTGGTGCTCTGGTGCCTAACTAGTGATTGGTTCTAGCATATATGCGCGAAATTTGAAGATTTTTATTTTATTTTTCTCGTACGATTTTTACTCATTTTTACAATACACAGTGGCATAGTATAGTTTTTAAAACTTGTAATTCAATGTAACCTTGCTAATCACAGTTTACACTTTTTCACCCTCACTCTAATCACTTCAGGGGATATAATAAGATATATATAAGACATCTTCAGGCTATCACGCGTCGGCGTTTGTGGCGCAGCGTCTTTTAAAAGTACCACTGGGGCAATTGTCAATGGGGCACCAAAATATCACGTGACCGTCGGCAGTATTAATACTCCGTCCCCTTATTCCTTATTAACGTTAACCGTTTAACCGTGAAGGTGCAGCTACGCGACGGAAAATCGGCTCGCGTCTGTTCCGGGACCGGCCATAAAGTCGGATTTTCTACAGGTCTTGTCGGCCAGATATTAAATCGCGCGCAGTCACACGCGTCCCTATTAAAATTCGTCCTACGACCGCGCGGTACCATTAAAATTTAATAGTCCACGCACGCGGCCGACGCCAATCCTTTTATCCACCTTCCCATCGGTTTTTCGATGAATTTCTCCGAGAAAACCGGACTCCCCATCCTCGCACTGCCAAGACCCGCTCGTCGGACCGTGTCGAGCCTGCGAACTATAGACAATCGGAGGATTTACGTTTCCGACGCGTTTTATTAATGGACTCGCCACTCTGCGGCGAATAAATTCCTCTTCCGATAAGCGATGATCAATCACCTCCTTCCAAGGACGATATTGATCGAATTGAGACGGTCTGGACGATGTCTGAGCCCCTATGGCCCTGTAGAGCGATGCACTGGCTCTCTAGAAACCGCGAAGCCACGCCTTTTCTTTATGATTCTCTTACGTAGTAGACGTTTACGCGGTACCCGGTATATTATACTGGCACGATTGCGAAGATAATTTTATCGATTGATGTCACAATTTCCTCGCGATGATTGGCCGCGCGGCGTTCGAGTTTATCGGGACGTTATGGCAACGTACGAGTCAGGTTTAAATGTCGCGGTTCTTCGATCGTGGCTCCTTTATAGATCGCGGGGCTCCAGTGGCCAGGATCGCGTGATCACAGCCGGGTAAAATAAGAGTCGACGTTCGCGTTGAATCGAATTCACGGCGGGGCAAGCTTGTTTGTTATTCCCTCCCTTTCTCTTTCTCGGTAACGTTATCGATTTCACGGCGCCGCTCGCGACTCGGCCGATAGTTGACGTGGATAGGTTCGATTACGACGTATCGATTGCAACATACTTTACAGCTTCCCTAGGAGAAGCTTGAAAATGATCCACGCAAGGATCGAAACGTTGAAAGTTCAAATTAATTTGTAAACTTGCTTTACAGTGTTTATTTGATCGAACCGTTGCGCCGAAATCATTAATATTTTCTCTGGTTTAACATTCATACGATCGATAACAACAACAACATTTCCTTGGGAGAAGTTTCGACAAAAGTCTTCTCGAGCAGCGGTGTTTATGAATCGCTGGGAACGGATTTCACGCGTACGTACGTCGCTCGATTACCGAAACTTTTCGAGCAAATCCTCGCACTCGGGAAATTAAATTTCCCACCGGCGAGACCGAAACGTCGGATCAAGCTAGATACTAAGCCGACGCGTTGAAAGAACCGCTGGAAGATCGCTGGCACTCGGAAACCTTACGATCGGGCCGGTCGGCTTGAACGCGATCCCTCTCTAATTCTGTCAGCGCTGAATGTTACAAAATATGTTAATGCAACGAACTGTTATACAACCGCGGCTGTAACCGCGTTTTCGACGACGACGGTGGTTTAAATCGCCAAAGCAAATCGACAGGTTTCAATTTCTTCGTCGAGTAACGGGGCATCCGAAGAAACAGAGAATCGGAATAAAACGTGTCCAACAACGGCGCACGGCCCTGAACGTTGCTCAACCGTGATCTTCGAACAATGGCGCATCGGATGATACGCCTTCCTGTTATAACGCTCGCTTCCGCTTGATCCGTATACGGAAACTGTACACGGTTTCTGATATACATTCGACGTACTCTATGTACACTGGAACGACGCGATGCTCGCTTTTCAAAATAAATTCGTTCGTTGCGTCGGCTTTTGACCGGAATCTCGTCTCGTCGGCGTTTCTCGGCGTTGTCGAGGAGTTCGCGACCCACTTATCGCGATTACCAACGATTCTGCATAGCGGTAAGCGATTTCCTGGCCGATTTGCATAGGAATCTGCTTGTCGCGTTTGTTTTTGCCCGGCCAGCAACGGCTGATTAGCGCGCGGCCGCAAAAAAGACGGTGTCGCCTCCGCGGAAAATATTTAGCACACGTAAAACACAACGCGGCTCGTCGCGCCGTGAAATTGCATCACTCGAGTTTTGCGATCCGGTTACGCGCGCGGCTTCGGGCACAATCGAGAGCACAATCGAGCATCGTCGTCGGTCGCAGCCTCTCGGCTCGATTTTTTCTTGGAATCGAATCGCGCGCGCCGATTGCTGTTCTTTCAGCTCGATCTCGTTCGACGATCCTCGCGCGGATATGATTATTTTATTATTATTATTTTTTTTTATAGACGGGCAGAAGCCCTTTTTACATAAGTATTAATAAAAAAAAGGAAAAAGAAAAAAAGAAATATACAAGACTACATATCTAATAAGAAAGAAGGGACGTGCGCAAAAAGACAAAGAAAAAATAATACTGGTACAATCGATAGGTATTATCATATAATCTTGCGTAGTTGCATTTGAAAATTTTGCAAAGATTCAATGAAAAAATCAATACTATATGAAATGCCGCGGGAAATTTACGAGAACGCCAAAGAAACGAAAACGTCCGTAAAACCGCGCTTGGAACGCGATGAACATATCGTTTCGGGTCCGCTTTTCTTTTCGGTTGCTCTCTCTCTCTCTTTCTTTCTTTCTCACTCTCTCTCTCTCTCTCTCTCTCTCTGAACAAATCGATATTTCCCGTGGGAGAGAAAGCAGCAGCTTTCCACCGATCGATACTCCGATTTCGTGAGCTCGAAAGCCGATCGACGGCCCCGCTGTTCGCACGGGATCGCTCCAGCTCGGACGATCGATTTACGTTCACGCTCGGTAAAGCGTGCTCTCTCGCAGAGCGCCACCTGTAATTTCGTAATCATTGTCATCGTCGTGGCTGGCGATCCGTGAGCCTTTACCAACGATCACAACCTTTTCAAGGCCCCGAACCAGAGGCCCAGCCTCTCGCCGTATCGCGTGTCCCATTATCGTCTCGATCAAGGTTAACGCGCTTATGAATATTCACGCGGACGACCACAGCGCGACATCGTCCTATCGAAACGCTCCTCGTCGGTTAGCTCTTTACGTCACTCGTTCAAACCTTAATTTACACCTGGCCCACATCGCGGAGCAACAGTTTCTAGTTTCCGTGTCGAGCCTCGTAATTCTCGGCGACCCGAAACTTTGAATCGTTCCTCGAAGAATTCTTAAAACGCTTCGCCTATCGGGTCCGAGCAAAGTCCCCGAGTCTCTTCGGACTATCGAGAGAAGTCTTTCCCTCCTCCCATAAAATTAAATATATCGCCCCGTCCTCGTTGGAATTCTCGGTTCCTGGAACCACAGTCGGTAGCTCCTAAAACTACATAATTTCTCTTTCGATAACAGCTCCCGGACCCACGGATTAACCTCTGCGTTTACGACGCCCTTTGAGACCGTGCCTCTGAATCTGGCTCGTCGATAATTTACAGAAAGAAAGCGGAATTCTCCGGCGACTTTCCCCCGTCGTTGATTTCCGACAAAGTCGACGGGGAAAATTGTTATCGACCGCGCGCGATCTTCCGCGGATCTAAGTTTAGCCGGTTTGGTCCTTGAACTTTGAGCCGGTGGTACACGGTCGGAACTTGCGGATTCTAAAGTTATCGCTGGTAGCGAGAGTTTGGTACCACGAGGCGAATCGTCGCGGAAAATGAACGATCTCGTCAAGCTGTAAGGATATCCGAAAAAATATCAAAGTGTCGGGTTTTAAAGATACGTTTATTTTACAGCAACTTTCGTTCGCGCCTACAACGACAACCCCGTTGCTTTTTCTTTTCTTGGTTTTCCCTTGCGTTGACTATTACAGCTTCTGGGGACAGAATTCTTTTATCTGTATAATACATGGTAGAGAAAAATTTTTATTAGTGGCGACTTGTAGGGTTGTTCTGGGTCATATGACCTTCTTTTGTAGATAATAGGGTACACTTCCGTTCAATTAATTGATTGATGCACAATTGAATGGTACGTTTGCGAACAAACTGTGGGTAAATTAACGCGTTTACAATAATGGTGGTAACAAATTTTAGAATAATACGAAGCTCAATGACGGAATAACACTTGCGAACAACGTGTTTGCTATTAGAGCAAGATCGAACTGGTGTCGAGACGAGGAACAAAAGACGGGGTCTAACTTGCCAAACTATTGGTAATCCGCGAATTACGGATCAGGTTGAATATTATGTAGTCGCACACGCTGCTGATTTTATGCATTTAGGCGCGACGTTCAATTCTGAAGAGCACAGTAACCATAAACTGCGCCCCTGACCAGTACACGGTACTCTACTGTGACCCGCATGGGGCAGGGTTACTCTAATCCCTTAGAACCCAGAGCGATAAGTTTCTAGCCAGAACTCAGGAGTCAAAGCCCGAGCACTGAGCAAAGCAGAAAACAGAGGCGAGCGTCTATCGGGTGTCCGTGAGTCTCGCGTCCAGAGCGAGCCGTTCCCCATCGCGTTCCCCTTCTCTAACGTTTGATGTCCCACGGCTCGCCGCTCTCAGCCGTTCGCAAGCCGTTCTCGCAGCGGCTCTCCCGCGCCTTTCTTCGCGCTGCTGCACCGCGTGTCAGTTCGAAAGCGGCCGCGGACAATAACTGACAAGCGACCGGTCAGTCAGCTAGCCAGCCGCGTTCGCGTTCCTTCGGAGCTCTACCATGTTCACCGTGTGCGCTCGCCGATGATGATCGCGCGAGTGTCCGTATTCGTGCGCGATGGGTGAAACGTGAGAATTGAGACGGCTGTGCGTCGACAGTGCGGTGCGTTTTTTTTATTTTTCGACAGTGATTCGACAATCTGTTTTCTCCCTTGTAGCGTCGCGTCGACACGCCCGCATTAGGGGCGCGGATTAATCGGTGAGTGTCGAGGGCTTCATCGATCACGGGGCAAACGATCGATAAACGTAGGCGGCCCGCTAAAAAAAAAAAGGGTGGTTGCGGAACGAAGAACGAGCGGTCGCTCTCCGCGGTGAAAAACGAGGCGAGAAATATCCGACCGATAAAAGCGTGTTCCGACCACGGGAACATATGTTATCGGCTCGCGCGATTATCCCGCGCCGCGGACGATATCGAGGACGATTTATTTCTCGTCGATCCGGCTGGTTATCCGTTCATCCTGGATTTCGACGCGACGCTTCTTTCTTTACCTGTTCCAGCTGTCTAGAAATGGCCCGAACAGGTTTAAAGAACTGTTCGTCGGTCTCGCAACGTGTGACATTTAAATGTCAGCGCCGCGGCGACGCTCGCTGTACTCGCGACCAGATCGCTGCCCGTTCCACTCCGTTTCCTCCGAGTTCGGCGGCTGCTGTATCCTTGCCAGGACTTTCGCTAGATGTTAGTCAGCGGGATACTATTCGGCGTCTTTCAAAACGCCAGATCCTTGAGACTTGACTCATCGAGGTGACTCTCCCGTGTATCGTTACGATTCAGGGTTTTACGAGCCGATCTTAGGAAAGTACTCTCCGCGATTTTGCAACCCATTGGAATTCCCCTCGCACGGTTCGCGACTGTAGCATTCTTCGCTACATTCGCTCCACGTTCTGAATTTATTCTTCTCCGTGCCTCCGCGATCCCCTAGTTCGTTTTACTGGATCTATTTTATATTATTATATCGTCGTAGCGATCGTCGAACGAGTTGCTCCATTTTTACTGGCGAATTGTTGGTACGTGGAAGAGGGTCGAGGATCAACTATTTCTGGGAAACGTATGAGGGTTAAGCGTTCTCGTGCAGGACGCACTCGCCGGGATAAGTAAGGTAGTGTGCTTTCGGGCACGGTAGGTTAATTCTCCTATAGTGGTCGGGGATATTTAGAGCATAAAACGGCCTGGTGCTGTTTCCTCGACGCGTCTAGGCGAGATGCGGCGTCGAAAGAAGAGGCGCGCGGCGCGAGGAAAGAGGAGACTGCTCGAAATAATTATTCCTCGGTGAACGGGGGGAATCGGGTTCCGAGGATGCTAAAAAGAGAGCGAACCACCGACGAGTTACGGGGAAAATATTTGCGTGGAAAGTAGTCGGCGTTCTCGCAGGTATCGACAGAAGAAAAACGATCGGAGAAACAACAGCGCGCCTTTCAGAGTCGTAAAAAAACGTGAGAATATGCTCGCGTAGTTTCGTGGTCCCGCGAGCCTGTGAATTTTCATGGAAAACGATCGTGAATCATATTTATAATCGAGAGGGAAAAAGTACAGAGAGAGGAGGGATCGGTAGAGGTATATCGCGTTCGTGGAAATGAGTGAAAGTGGTCGTTACTTAACTCTTCGTCCGGCCGCCGAATGAAAAGCGTTCCGTCGCCGCCGGTAATTGTCCGGGAAAATATTCAAGGATCGCGTTTCCTCTCCATCCGGATTCTCGGGCTTTAATCGCGCTTTAATCTCCGCGAAAAGGCTCTCTTGCTTAGCAATGCAAAAACAGCCTTGTTGTTCCGATGTGCAGGAAGAAACGCTCATTGACATCCGTTTGAAGTTCGAAAGAAAAATGTCGGGGAACACTGGCGAGCCGAGGCAGAGCAATAAAGCGGCTGCTTTAAAGCGCCACAGGCCGCTGGACGTTAAACTTTCCACGTGAAATACGACGTTCTCTTTTAGGAGGCTTTTACGTCGCGCGTTTTTGCAATTAACCATAAGAGAAGCCAGATCGTCCATCCCCGGCCAATTACGATTGAGACAGCGTGGAAAGTTGCTTCTTCTTATTGCTTCTGGGTGCTTTTCCGTCGCGCGTCCCCCTCGTCCTTCTTTGTCCGAGAATCCGTCTCACAAACCCCTTCGCTCTCCAACGGATCGTGTGTCGAAGATCTCCTTTCTGTCGAGATATTTTTGATATCGCTTCTTAGACGTCTCTGCAAACGGAGACCTCGAAACAACGTTTCCTTCAGCTTCTATCCTAGGATCGAGGAACGTAAAGACTTACGATCCCTTTTCAAACAGTAGAATATACCAGTCAGAGTCTCGAACGAGGTTGAAATAAAAATTGTGAAGATAAGAGACACTCGTATTGGTGTTACCGCGATCGAAATGGATTTTTCAAATCAATCACCCGTAGCAAAAAGCGCCGTTTCCTTTCCCACAACGGTTAAAATGTTGTTACTTATCGCGAACAGGTTGGCGTGTCGGGTCTTTCGAAAGCGGACGCGAGCCGGGAACGCAGGTTTTCGCGAAATGTCACCCTCGTAACCGTCTACCCGTCCACGTCGTGGTGGAACGCGAAAAAACGAACGGGTTTTCCAAGGAATCGTAGTCGATCGTTGGAGGAACTTGTTTGGCTGGGTTCTCGCTTTATCGCGTATCCGTCGTGCCGCGCCGGTTATCCGCTCGACGCCGCTGCGCTGTTCGCGCTCACTTTCACTAGAACGCCGCGCGCGCGGAAGGAGAAAAGGGATCGAGCTGGCCGAGTAGCGTTATATAAATTAGGCGTTTCGCGAGCAGACCGTACGGCCAGGCCAGGCAAGACGAGCCGAGGCAGGCCGGCATCATCCTTTCAGAGGGACCAGCCGCGCGTCTGTGTCGTTCAGGCCTTTAGAAAGCTTCCGCGCGGCTTACAGCGCGAGAGATTGCTTCGAGCTCCCGATGGAATATTTTCTGTGCTCCGGGACACCCTTTTTGCCGAGCCTAACCGAGATAGCGAGCTGCTTGCTATACCTCGCCGTACCCGGTTCCCATCTCTCCGACGCGCTCGCGAATGAAAAGTAATTCCCGTCGCGGCGGGGAATCGGCTCGAATGCTAATCAGACTGTGCACGGATAAATCAGGAAACGATATCATTCGTGAGCCAAGCCGTCTAGCTCTCGGAGCAGAGCAGCGGACTCGAGCGAAAGTCACTGACCGATATTCTTTTTATCGCCTCACGCACGTTCGTGCACCAATCCGCGCTTCTCCTCCCCTCGCCGCGTCTCGCCGCGTTTGCATTTCCTGCCATTAGAACGTTACACGGCGCACGAAATCCAGCTCCGAGCCGCAGAAAACTACTCCCCCGGACCGTTCCAGCTCGGGGAATTCTCGTCGACAATAACGAGTCTATCGATCCTCGGAACACGCGCTATTAGCGGATCCCGTTCCGGGAATTAATAATAACCGACGCGATTGTCGCGAGCCGATAATCGAGCAAACACTCCGAGCCTCGAAATACCTCGAGAGACGTTAATACACGCGCGAATCCTTCGCGATTTCTGCCCACGAGTTGAATTGTTTCGCGGGTAGTTCGTCACTGTTTAAATACTTGAGCGTCTGCTATGTTCTTCGAGCAGAAGTTCGCATACTCTGCCAGCATCGCGGGACTGTAGAAACAATCCCAACTACTTTCCAACTTCGCCTACCGTCTCGCGATGTCCTCTGCAACATCTGCGAACTTATTTACAGTATTTTATCCGTATAAGTCCCTAGCACAGGTCTGCCGAGGGACATTTATGCGCCAGGGACAGTTTTCTTTGACTTTTGCCGAACATAGAGAAGGACAGCCAAGCTCGACAGCCCTCGGTCGTCGAGAAATGTTGACATAGCTAATCCAAATTACCAACTTCTTTATTTTCCATTATTTTTTTATGGGACTTCGATGACCATATTTGTGGCATTTTTCTAATAAAAATCATACCAAATATGATATAATTCCGATGCTATTTACTTGTGTAATAGACAATTAAGGTTTCGGGCACGAGGAAGGATAGCGTATGGGAAAGAAAGAGACCTCCCTTGCAACCGAAACTTTAATTGTCTATTACACAAGTAAATATCATCGGAATTATATGATATTTGGTATTCTTTTTATTAGAAAACTGCCACAAATATGGCCATCGAAGTCCCATCAAAAGATAATGGAAGATACAGGAGTTGGAAATTCTGATTAGGCGGGTTGGCCGATATATCCGATCCGCATGGTGTTATATTTTTCGGCGACCGAGGCCTCTCGAGGTTCACGGCCCTTCAAGGGGGTACACTCCGCAGTAGTGGGGACAGATCTGGGACATTTACAGGTCAGACTTTTGGGACATTTATGGATAAACTACTGTATTCCTTAAATGTTACTTTAATCTCCACCGCAGTGATAGAATGAACGTTTATCAGTTATGAATTAAATTGTTCCCACGTAATACTACATGATACTTTATTATATACCAAAAGATAGAATGAAGAGAGGAGGTGTGACCTGTGACTAGCTCAGCAGACTGGCAAGAAGAATTTAATTCATAACTGATAAACGTACATTCCATGACTTTTAGGACATTTACGGATAAAATACTGTACTTCCAAGTTGACGCGTTAAATCTGGATCCCTCTCGAACGAGAAAAAAAATAAGAGGACAGCTGATTCGAACAGGTCAGAAATCGCAGCTTGTCGATCTCCGCGAAGATCAAACGCGATTCGTTCGTGCAACGGCAGAGAAAGCGGTGCTCTCCCGTTCAATTTCCTCCCGGTTACGCGTTCGACCGATTCGATCGATCGCTGCTCGGTGCAGCAGGTGGCTACCGGTTGGAAAACGCGGATTCTAATCGCGGCTAGCCGAGCCAAGCCGAGCAGAGCCGAGCGGTCTCCTCCGGAGGCGGTGGATCCCGTTACGCCGTCGTCCCTCGTTGAAAAGTTACACAAGAAGTTATCGCGCCGTAATATGGGAAGTTGTGAGCGAGCGCGTGCCAGCTGCGTCGGGGTCGTATAAGCGCGAGCCGAAACGAAAAATGTGCTCCATTTCGCGGAGGCCGAATCGGCCGGGGGATGCTCGTCGTATGTCGTTTAGCGCAGCCGGCACAGCCGTTAATGAAAGTCGCTAATTTTTCCAACAATTTTGCTCTGCCCGGCAACTTGCATACAATACTCGCGGCACCGTTCGAATGAATGCCCGAGTTTCGCCTCGATTCCGTCCGTTTCGTTTCTCTCGTTCGGTTAGAAAGGTATTTCACTCCGACAGACCAGGCTGGCTCGCGACAGCCGGCACGCTCGGCCCGTTGCTGCGCGGTGCGCGGGAACGATTAAGGGGATTACGCCGCGGCCACGGAGCCGTCGTTTTACACGAATTTTTCCGTTATTTTCTCATTTTCTCCCCGCTCTTCCCCCTCGACCATCCCGTCCGTTCTGTCCCGGCGAAAGAGCTCTTTTCTTCTCACAGGGGCGCGTTTCTAACTCCGAGCGATCCTCCATTGTACCACGGGAACGCGTTCGCCTAATGTCTCCTCCGAGCCGCTCGCGAAATAGAGCTCGGCTAAAACCGAGGACCGTCCTCCTCCAGCGCGGCAACGCGCCGGTTGCTAAGGGAAATTTCTTTGAGAGTTTGGTCGATAAACCACTCTTCTCCCCGTGCAACTGATTGCCGGAGAGTAGTTTCGCGATTCGTACGACTCGTTTCTTCAAAGACGCTCCGTCGCGACGGTACACCGGTCGCGTGTCTCCTTTTCGGTGCATTCCCAGAGATTCTGAGCTCTTGGAAGTTTATTAGTCGTTTATTCGAAACAAAATTCTATTTCCTGCGATTCATTTTTACGTTCATTCTCGTCGACCAACAACCGCTCGGCAAACAGTTTAGCGATTCGCAAAGAATGCTGAAACCCCCGGACAAGCGAGGTTTCACCGCGTAAGGTCTTTGATTAAATTTGCAGAACGCTTTCCTTTTCTCGTCGAGCGACAGGAGCGAACGGTTGACAGAGTCTTTTCCTGCGAAACCTCGCTCTCCGCCACGAGGGATTCCTTTTCCGATTCGAAGCGCGCGCCGTAAATAGTCAGCGAGCACAGGGCTACGGCCGATCCCACGGCGCGTTGTGTCCTAATAAAGCCACGCTTTCGTATCCGCCTACGCGTCACGATTAACAATTAATGCTCGGCCGACGAATGCCAACGTGGCGAGGAAAGCGCGTGCATCGACGGTGGAGCACGTGCAGCCCGCCGAGGCCCAATTATTCCGAGTAACGGACGACCTAGGAACGTGTGACACGCGCCGCGACGTTCCAAAGAAAATTGAGACCACGCTTCTCCATCCGCGAGTTCCTTTCCGAACTTGACGGACGATTAATCCGAGGCAAGCCCGGAGCAAGCAAGAAATCGAATTTCTACACGGCGCACAGTGGTCGAAAAGCCCGAAAACGCGGACGAGACCTCTAAACATATAAAAAAATTAATGGATCTGCTTAAAAATCGGTATTAAGGTGTTTTAGGGATCGCTGATCACGAATCTGAACTTAAAAATTTTAAAAACAAAATGCCGGATCCAATATGGTGGCCAAAAATCATTCGTTCTCCTCGAAACTTGTTGTCGGGATTTTAGGTGAAGCTGATTACGAATGTGAATTTAATGTATATATAAAGAAACATGAGGTTCCGTTTAAATTTTAATAAGAATAGACACAGTTATTATAAATATATTGCCCTCAAGTAGAATGACTCTCAGAGTAACCAACCTCATAATTAAAACTTACCTAGCTGGAAGTTCATTTTTTAGATTTTGTCCGCGTTTTCGGGCTTTTTGACTACTGTGCGGACGCGAACTGAAATCGAGAGTTCTTCGAGGCGTCACCGAACTCGGCGAAGCAACGCCGAAAGTAATTAAATACCCTCGCGGATTATGCACGCTCGTCGACAACCATTCCCCTCGGGGGTTGTTTCGCGCGAAGTTGAAAGTCGGCTGGTTCCGGTCGGACGATCCGTGCCGCCGCGGCGCGACGCGGCCGTATTCATTGAAACTTTCAATTTATCGGTTCGCGCCTCGCCTCGGTGACTGTTTTGCCTTGCCTTGTTCCGCGGTTCCAGCTCCTTAAACGGCGAAACTTTTCTCGCGCTTTGTCCCGCAGCTCGCTGGAATTAATAACGTTTCGAATACTTTACGTAATTCCCGCGAGCCTCGAGTAATTAAGAGTTGTCGGTCCACCAGTGGGGTTTGTCTGACCGTGGTCGGCTGTTTCCACTGCCCCGGGTTATATCAAGTAGAAAGTTCGCTGCTAATCTCCGTGAAAAAAGAACGAGGCAGCGTTTCGTAAAGCCGGTGCTCGCAAAAACCGGACGAAAAAAGGAAGCGGGATTTATAACAAATTGCTTGGAGAATCGTCGATCGTGAAAACTGTTCTCTCTCTCGCTCTCTTTCTTTTCCCCTCCGCTCGATCGAGGATTATCTCGAGGTTCGAGTTAATCGCTTCGGCTCGGTGATTTAGATCCGTGGCCGAGCATCGATGGCGCAGCGAACTCGATCTTCTACGCACGCTTCCGCCGGAAGCTGCCACCCTGCAAATTATTCGAGCTTGGCCGATCGGTTGCGTGATCACGAGCGACGCGTCCGCCTTCTCCGATCTGCACGATCGATGCACCTCGAAACCTTCGATCCTCTCCGAATATTTCGAGAGTTTTGCTTCTTTTTATTCTACGCGCCGAGCTGGCGAACAATTTTCAATCTACCGATCAGGGCCGGTCTCTTTGCCAGGACCATTACTCGGACAATCTATGAGGCAGATCGGCGGCGGGCGACGTTGATAGATCGAGAATGCCGTCGACTCATTACGCTGAATATTCATCAGGACGAAACCTCTTTGCTCAATGAATTTAAATCGCCTGGACGCAGGGAAAAGCGAGGACCAGGGAGGGATTCGTGAGTTCGTCGAAATGATTCGCGGTAGATCGGGATACCGATCTTGACCTGTTCGATGAAAGATGCTTCCGTGCTTTTAGTCGACTCTCTCTCTCTCTCTCTCTCTCTCTCTCTCTCTCTCGTTCTCTCTCCGGTCTGGCCAGGTTGCCGCGTCCTCCTCCGTGATCGATATTCCGTTCACGTGCCAGCGCAAACAGAAATCCAATCCGATCGCGCCTGCATCGAATCTTGCACTCGGCTGACCCAGATTATTATCTCCGCCGGCGTTCCTATTTTTATTCGGCAGGCCGCGCGGTGTTTGGCACTGAACTTGCACCGTTTTAATTAAACACCGACCACTTTGCGCTCGCTGCTATTCGATTCACCGGCCAGAAATCCTCGGTACTTGATCGGCTCCCCAAATTACGGCCTCGTTTCTTTCATTGGCCATCGAAATCTCGGTAGCCGACATTGCGGCGTCGATGTGCAATTTCCATGTAACATCCAGCCCTGTAACTTTCGACGATTTTACGATCAACGTGCCCGTTCTTCCTTCCACCGCGTTCTCGCGAAGCCTGCCCCTCTTCCGCAGAGGGACTGGACACGATTCCGTGGAGTCGCTCCTTTCTTTTGTCTCGGCTCTCCTCTGTTACTTACGGTGGAAAAGGGGACAATGGTTTCACGGTGTCGGGAACCGAGGTGCAAAGGGCACCACCGGATTCAAGAAAGAGGCGAGAAAGAGCGATTCGATGCAGCAGCAGGCGGTTTTCCGAGTGGATAGCCTCAATTTTCCTCTTTCTCGGCTGCCCGAAAGGCGGTACCGCTCGACAGACCTTCCGGTTTCGGGTAGCGACTCCTGAAGTCGTCGTAGTTACGCAGTCAGCCTCAAAAGACCGGTGGATCTGGTCGATTTGATCTCGCCGTGAAACCTCGAACGTTGAAACGTTATTTAAGAACGATGGAGGCGCGAATTTTTCGTGTCGCGGGAGAAATACTCGGCGTAGAAAATGCGAAAACACTAGGGCGCAGCCGGTAAAAATAGACGAACCGATATCGATGACAATCCGGGTCAGTCGGGAACGAGATCGATCGGCTAAGGACAGGCTCGCACAGAAATTCGACGCACAGGTAGCGATAGCACGTTGGTTGGTTTACCGCGAAAACCGCGCGCAATTCGATGGAAATCGCGTGACTTCGGTTCTGCGAATTCCGCGTCGTGACGACCGAGACACCCACGCGCTCGTTAATCTTCCAGCCGAGGTTGTCCCGATGATATACCCTGAAACGAATTTTATTAACGCCGAACGGTTGATGTCTTCATCTTCTTCGAATCCGGCCGCAGCTCGTTCGGAAAGTTCCAGAAATCGTTAACTAATCCACTATTCGTCGGGCCGTCTGTCGATTCAAACGCATTGATAAAAATAGAGGGACAGCTTGGAGTTCTAAACTAGTTTCTAAACTCTTGAAGTACGTAATACGCTCCGGGATTTTGGAAATTAGTTCGAAACTGTCTCCGTTTCCCTACGGTATACCGGGTGTACCGTATATTCCTTCTTTTTTATTTTTTCTCCCTGTAAACGCTTACATAGTCACTAATCGGAACCAATTTAGTCAAGAATAAATAAATAAATACTTATTAACTAATAAAACTATTAAATTCGCAAGCTTTGAATATATTTAATATATTCTGTCAAGTCTACCACTAAAGATTCTAAAATTAAACCGACAGTCCTAATCTAAGTCCTAAACTCTCTCTAGTCGTGGGAGCGGACACACGACGAGAGAAGATGGCCTAATGGTATACCGGGTGTCCCTGCAGCCGATGCACCGTCAGATAAATAAAAAGTTGAATTGTACGAGCAAAATCGCCATGCAGAGTGGAGCAGCGAAGGATTAAAGTTACGGGAAAAAAGGATTTGTTCGAAGAAGTGAGCACAGTGTACATAAATCAGCCCCAAATGCGTTTCGGGGGCGGGGAGGAGGTGCGTCTCGCCACCATAGTGGAACGTTGACCCAGTGAGGATCTTCTCAGTGTGTTCGAGGCTGAGGATTTGACGGAAGCGCGTGCATCGCGGCGGTAAAAATGCGAAACGGCGGTCAGCCGCAGCAGACGGCGGTAATGGCACCGCCGCACCTAAACGGCTCCGCTCAATTCGTTTCCGGCGGTTACGTCGGCTACGTGCCACGCCAGCCCTGGGGGCAATTTCAAGGGGCGCAGCATCCCAGGAACACAGCCAGGCCTCTGTCGCATCCGCCGCCACCACCCTCCAGAAGGGAAAGCCAAAGACCACCTCCTCCCTCCGGGAACGGTTCTGCCAACCCTAAAAGCACGTCCCTTCCGCATACCAGGCCCGGGACAAACAGGAGCACCACCCCCTCGGTGAGTTTGCCGCGAGACACCTACCCCTTTTCGATTGACGCTCTGATTTTTTCACCGGTCGTCGCTAACTCTCTTTCGGCGGACCTCGAAACTGCATAAAACCTTGCTATATGTTATTGATCGCAGTTTCTCGTGATATTAAATCCCAAGAAAAACATCCTGTAAACAGGAGCCAAGTTCTCGATAGCCGTAAAAAGTTGTGAGATCAAACAAAATACGGGCAAGTTCGTTAGTGTAGAAATACCTCTTGCAATACTAAAAAAAGCATTTGTAAAAATTAGTTTAAAAGACCGCTATTTAATTTTTAAATATGTCCTTCATGTCCTTCATTTAAATATGTAATTCATGGCCATTGGTTTAAAATGTAACGGCTAAGTTTGAATGATTCAGCCCTCCGTGTAACTCTTTAAAAATTAAATAGCGTTCTTTTAAACTAATTTTTACAAACGCTTTTTGCAGTATTGCAAGAGAGACAATTACGGGAAACAATTGTTTGTCCTTGTACGAGCATGTTACGAGCTGTGTGAGGGCTCATTCTAAAGAGGAAGGATGAACGCACTTCGCTCTCCTCATGATTTAAGTAAAAAAAAATAGTTTTGTATTACAAAAATACATGGGAACCTGAGGTTGATTGTCTCGATTTTTTCCTCTACTTTGGACGTTTATATTATAAAATATAAACATACCCTCGTTAAATCATGAGGAGAGCGAAGCGCGATCAACCTTCCTCTTTAGAATGAGCCCTCACCCAGCTCGTAACATGCTCGTATAAGAATAACCATCTTCTTTTCCTCCTTGTTTTTACTTGCTTTTCAAGGGGCACCACGTGTGATAAGTAGACAGTAACTAGAATCTTACTAGATTTTGTATCGAAACATGAGTTTGCGGGCTGTCGTTTTTTCCCCTTATACGAGCATATTTTGAGCTGCACAAGGGTTCATTTGATAAAGGAAGGTTAACTGCACCACGCTCTGCCCCATCGTATCAGTCAAAAATGTTTATTTGTGACAGAAAAATAAGCCCAAAGTAGAGCAAACATCGAGAAAAACACCAGCAGATTCCGATGTATTTTTCTGTCACAAATAGACATTTTTGACTGATATGATGGGGCACAGCGTGGTGCAGTTAACCTCTATCAAATGAACCCTTGTGCAGCTCAAAATATGCTCGTATAAGGTAAAAAAACTACAGCCCGTGATTGCATTCAATTTCCCCATATTCCATTCATGATGCCAGAGTCTAAAGCAAGTCTAGAGCCAATTTTAGTTCAGCTGGTTAGACCAGATGGCGCCTAGTCAGGACTGTCAACGTGGAATCGTAACAACAAAAATATATGGGGCTTGATTAATGTCTTTTAATAAAGACATTAATAAAAAAGGGGAAAAACGTGGAATCATAGCGAAATTGAAGCGTTAGACTGATACATATGTATGTTTATCAGTGTTACTACAAAAAAAACTTTCTCTGCGCAGACGTTGGTAATACGGACAAATACACTAGAATAGGTATGTCACGTGGTGCCCCTTGCCTCTTAAGGGGATTCGCTTAATCAGGGTCCCGAAACCGATGGCCCAAGGATGTGCAATTTGAGCCTCACGTATTGCTATACAGTTCTTCGTAGCTTAACAAATTGTAGACGGTTTCTGAAATAAGGGGACAAGCAGCGCGGTTGTCTTTCCGTGTAGAAACGTAACGTGTACTCGAGTAGATCCCCAGGGGTGGTATCCGCAGGTTCTTCCCGAGAAAGGTATCGATCACCCGAGATTTATAGGACTCTGATTGGAAGTTGGGAGCTTCGCTTTCAAGTGGAATCCCCCGGGCATGGTCGGGTTTCCAGTCACAGAGGAATCTTTGCGCGTCGAGTGAACGACGACGGTGGTCTCTCGAAAAGAGCGCGATTAAAAGTTAATCCATCACCCTCGGTAACTATTCCTTGTCAGACTAGTTTCGGCTACCGAGAGAGTCAATTGGTCGCGGTCGAGAAAAAGTGAAGGAGGATAAGCGGCGGAGAAAGAGAAAGGCGAGGGAACAGAATCCTCTTATGCGTCGCGGGTATCTAGAAAAGCACGTCGTGGAATACCATATGAGGCTTAAAGTCAACCGTGAAGGAATGCCACCGAATCTACCCGGTGTCCCGTTCGTACTTCCAATCTGGTTTTCGCGCTCGCTTCGAAAAGAATCTAAACAAAGACTCATTCGACTCTTCTGCATTCCTTCGACGCATTATCGTCGAGCGAACAACTTAGAAGGTTACTTCGTCGATCGATAATCTATAAAAATTCTTGCGCACCGGATCGACAACGGAGCGGACACTTAGTAGGCCATTCAGCTTTGTAATGAAATTTTCCTCGACTCGGTGAACCGAAGTTGTACAAAGCCGACGACGCTGCCGAGGGACTTTCGACGAAGATTGATGAACGTAGAATTTCGGGGAGGACCGAAACCGATCGTGTTTCCGTCTGTTGGCGAGAATACAATGGGGGGAAAGTTATCGGGCACCATTTCGGTGCAACGTCAGGTTAAAAATAGAAGATTTATTAATGTTCTCGGCGCAACGGTTCGATCAAGACAATACATTAAAGCAATTTTGCTAGTTTGTTTTAACTTTCAACGTTTCGATCCTGATATAGATCTTTCTCAAGAAAGAAGAAAACTGCGTTTGCTTTATTATTATTATTTATTATAGACGGCCTTTTTACATAAGTATTTACAAAGAAAAGAAAAAAAGAGAAAGATACAAGACTACTTGTCTAATAAGATAGAAGGTACATGCGCACAAAGACAAAGAAAAAAAAACAAAATAATACTGGTACAATCAATACTATTATAAATAGTGCATGATTGTTGCAATAATGCGATTCATTGGATTAATTAATCTATAAGTAGATTTCGCTTTAAGTGTTTGAAAACCTGGTCTTGTTCTCACTTGTGAAATATTCACTTATAAAAATTTAAAAAAAAACAAAATTGAGATATATAAACACGTGTTGTGTCTATGCCGGTACACAAGTTGCACGTCAGTGCGTCAGCTTTCCTGGCAAGCAGAAGCGGCAGAAGTAGAAGCAAGAGCAGCAGTTCCATGGTGCTGTTTAAGCATACCGTGCCTCGAAGCCTTGAGATTGACATCGACGCGCACGCACGCGGCGAGACGCGGTGAGAATGCGATAGGGCCCCTGGTTCCTCGTTGGCAGGGACCAGTTTTCACCGAGCGAGGAGAAGAGCTTCGCTCAACCCTAACCTCAGAGTCCCGTAGGCAACCGGAGACGCGTCGAGATGCTAGAAAGTGGTCTCGGTGTCGCGTTTCGAGCAATTCGATCGAACGTCTCGGAGCTCGAGAAATAGAAGGAAAAGACACGGTAGTTTGCGGTCGAGTGAGAAACGATACCTCTCGGTACCGCGAACTTCCCCCAATTAAAAGAGCGGCTCCCGCGAATCGAAGAGGATTCGGTTCGCGATCGAGAAATTCGCTCGGTCGCGAGCCGATCGATTAAAGTCACGACCGGTGGACGGCAATTATGCTGGCCAGGCATCTTTTTCAAGCGTTCCGCCGCGCGTAATTGGAAAGCTAGCTTCGACAAAGAGAAGACGTCGACAAAAGAACGTCTTATAGAGATTATCCCGGTGCAGCAAGGAAATACCGGTGTAACAGGATTCTCGAGGACCGTAAGATCTCTCGAGGAGACCATTCTCTCTCTCTATCTTTCTCGCTGTGTATGTACGTTTGTGTGTGTGTGCTGAGGGTCGCGCGAGCGCGAGTGCGCTTTTTTCCTTTCCTCTTTCGTACGAGATCGAGCGAGGCCAGTGCAAGGTCGCCACTCGAGGTTGTCGGTTCGCTCGCCGCGTGCCCAAAAAGATTATTTTTTCGACGACGACGAAAGTACACCGGCGCGAAGGGTCCTCGGTGAAATTCCGATACTCGGAGCGTTGAAAATAAACGGTCTTAAGCGTTGCCTCTCTTCGCCTCAGCTAATTATAAACCCTCGGGGAGAGCCGGAGGAAAATAGAGAGTGATTTTTACGGACACGTCGATGATCGATCGATCGACAGAAAATTCACGACGGGCAACATCGTCGAATGCTGTCGACGAGTTCGTAGAACTCGCGAGGCTGCGAGAGGTTTTACGAGGTACTTGTTCCTCTAGATACGGTTTCAATCTTCGAGGCGCAGTCGTTACCGCATTCTGCACGCGATTGACCATAATCTATCGTTCGCCGGCATACATAAGCGAAGAGTAAGTGAGTTTCCCGCGAATGGTATCGGTACTCGTGCATTGCATCGGCAAACGTCGACGAACATGTGTTCCGTTAGATCGTGGCTGGTGTTCCAACACTCGGTGACGAACGATCATCGATTTAGGTTCTAAACGCCATCTTCCACAGTCTTTTCCCCAGATATTAACGCTTTCTGGGTAACTGTTCGTCGACGCGAATCGACACGTTCGAATACAAATGAGCGGCTATGAAACATCCGATCGAACACGTTTCTTCGGATCGTTCCACGCCACAAGCGCCGACTACTTTCGTCGAAGATCGACACCGCGATATCGAACCGATGACATTTAGATTACCCTTTCTATCAGGGAGTCGCGAGAATTCTGCAAACTGCAGCTGCTCGACTAGCCAAATTTGAATAACCAACTGGAGGTACGGTTCTCGGATCGAAACTCACAAGGGAACATATTCAGTTGATATAAACCGATTCTTGATGAAACTTATGTGAGATATAGTTCTTCGAAAAATATTTGAGACATCTACCATTAAAAACAACAAAACACTCTGAAGGGGTGAAAACAGCCCTCAAAGTTGGGGGTCAAAACCATATTTCTTGAGATATCTCGGAAACCAGTGGTCGAAAATATTCGATTTTTTTTAATTGTGTGTTGTTAATGGAAAATGTAGTCGTGCAAGAAAATTTTAACAAATATTTTTCGTTTAGTATAGTTTTTTTTGCGAATATTATAAAATTTTTAATATATTGTTTAAACAAAAAACGTTTGTTAAAATTTTCTTGCACGACTATATCTACCATTAAAAATCACACAATTAAAAAACATCGAATTTTTTCGACCACTGGTTTCCGAGATATCTCAAAAAATATGGTTTCGACCCCTAACTTTGAGGGTTGTTTTCACCCCTTCGGAGTGGATGGTTGTCGATAAAAAAAGAACACGTCTGAAATCTTTTTCGAAGAACTATATCTCACATAAGTTTCACCAAAAATCGGTTTGTATCAACTGAATATGTTCCCTTGTCAGCGAGATATTCTGTTATTAGAGACGGTGCGCCCCGCGCCGGCAGTCTCGCCGATGAATTCACGCGACCCGGAAAAATGCAGGTTCGGCACCGGCCGCAGATGAATATTCACGATCCAGCCGCCGACGTACACGGAGAACCTGGCTCGACAGTGAAATTAAAGCGTGGAAAATATATCTCCGGCGAGGCTTAACGGCTTTTCGAAAGACAAAAACAGCGGCGCGGGGTTGTCACTCGAGTCGGGCTCGCGCTCCGTTTCCCGCGTTCGCCGGGAAAATTCAACGCACGAGCGTCGAGGGCTGCGCGAGATTTCAAGAAAAATGATCTTCCCTCGCTGGATTAAACTTTGCAATTAGCGAAACCGCTGCTCGGATTTTCCATTCGGCGACGTACGAACTCGCGTCGCGATGCTCTGCCGAGCGTTCCTCGGATTTCGATATTTATCCGCGAAAAACGGGAGAGCGTTTTCTTCGCGTGAAATTAGAAAGGTGTCACGATCACGCTCGTTAATGCTCGCTGACATTAGTAGACCGAGAAGCCGGGACTTGTTTTCTTAGGCAAATACGGTCCGTGAGTTCCCGATGATTTTCATTCGTTTCACAGTGTGGCGAGCACGCGATTCCTCGACGCGGAGCGTCGGGACGCCCCCGTTGGACCACCGACCCGGCTCCGCACCTTCGCTCCCACCCCTTCAAGCGCTGTTTAAACTTTAATTTCAGCTCCCTCTCGCGCGACGAATTACTCTCGCGGCAAACGAGGTCGAACGGCACATGGCGCTAAGGCACACGTCTCGTTGAACTACTTTCGAATTTTTAAGCTCCTCGCCCCTCCCTCGTTCTGCCAGAATCTTTCTCGAGGCGACACCGTCCTGACGCTCCCCACGATCGCCGATTGAATTTTTATGGAAATACGGCCGGTGTAACGGCGAGCCAGCAAGCTACGTGGAATCCTCGACTATTACACTGTCCAACAAATTTCAACTTTTTTCATGTTTGCATATAACTGTTTGGTGGATCTTATAGAGTTTTTCGTGCTGATTCCGAATCTTTCCTTAATTTTTCCTTTCCTTTCCTTTCCTTCTTATTAGATAAGTAGTCTTGTTTCTTTTTTTTTCTTTTCTTAGTAAATACTTATGTAAAAAGGGCTTCTGTCCGTCTATAATTTGTTCAAAATCGAAAAATATGTCTTCTTTTCAAACTCAAAATTCTCAAGAACTCTCAGCGCGAAAAACTCTAGAAGATCCACCCAACAGTTAAATGGAAACATTTTTGTTGTTGGACAGTGTTATGTTATATTCCACAAACCGTTGCCCCTCACCTCCTGGAGACAATACCTCGGTATCCTACGTTACTTCCTTTTCGAGAAAATCCCGGCTCACGAAGACCGCCACGCTCGTCTGTTCATTACTTACCGTCTCCGCTCGCGTGCCCGACTCTCCAACGTTTATTTCAATTCGCTCGTTCGAATGGTTTTCGCGTGTGATTCAATTAACCCGACGAACAAACTTCTTCGTCATTTATAATCCCCTAGCGGAAAAAGAGAATTTATAGAAACACCGTGCGGGATCAGTTAAATTTGTTTTCAGTAGAGATTGGAGTATCGATTCGTTATTATTAGACTTCGGATCTTTATACAAAGTAAAAATTGTCTGCGCTCACCGTGATATACGGGAGCCACTTAAGAACGTCTCTCTTCCCTCAAGCATTCGAATATATTGGTAGGTATTAACTTCCATTCTTGTCATAAATAGATAAATTGATATTTACGGCGCACAGATTCGATCCTGTGTCATTAACTAAGCAGTTTTGCAAATGAATATACCTTTTTTCAACGTTTCGGTCTAGTTTAAGACCATTTTCAAGAAAATTATCGTTCGAGATGAAAGGAAACAGTTGTCATAAATGCATAAAGTAGTCTAGTTATTATTAAGACGAGTGGAATCGGCCGGTAATAGACAGACAAACGTTGAAGCCGACACGATAGGTTCCGGCACGAGTAGCGCGTTTATTTACGGAACTGGGGGAGATTTATCACGGTTTCACCGATATACTATGGCGAAAAATCGATCGCCGGTATGAGCAAGGACGCGATTAAAAATACCGGCTCGTGCCCCGTGGCACGTTCTCCTACCGTCTGGCCGGGCACGGTCCCGATCTCCTTCGGCCGTCACTTTCTCCGGCGAAGTTAAAGGTCACTGGTCTCTCTCCTCGGGTTTTCATCGGGCTCGACTTTATTATTACGTCTTGTTTCACGGGTCGATGGTCGCGTAACGCTTTGTGAAAACGCCGCCGAACGTAACGCCGCGTAGACCGTCTTTTCTCCATGACTTTCGCCTCGCGCCGGTTAAATTGCTGCCGAAAAATAGTTTCGCACCATTGGGGTTGCGAGGGTTCCTTTTTATGCGAGCCCTTTGAACCGAGCATGGGTTTCTGCACGTGAAATATGCAATCTCCTTTGTTGCACGCCTGTAGCGTTTCTTCTCGCGTGTCGTAGAGTCGATCGGAAAAGTTGCAAATATTTCTTTCGCGTTCTAAAAGGTCGTATCAGTCCGTTATCAGTCCTGCGTGCTTTCATTGTTCGTCGATTGGAGACTGAAAAATCGCAGTCTGGATTATACGTCGTGCTCTCACGTTCCGATAAGATATTCGTTCTCTCCCCCTCGAAGGAGCAGACCCGTAAGACTACCGTCGAGATTCGCCGAATTTCCACGCGAACGCCCGGCTCCCTCGCATCTGGGATCCAGTTACACATTGTAATCCCGCGGCCCCGTAGATTTTGTTTGCCCGTTCTATTATTGCCGCTGTTGACACTGCTGATTGACCCTGGAACACCGGCAACGTCTGGACGAACACGCGAGGCGTTCTCGTCCCCCGGTGTCGCACCTTAAACATTAATTCCGAGCAGTCGCGAGCGTTCAGACGAGCGTGCTGTACCCGGGGATCGGGAGACACTAGCGGCAGTTAGCGATAAATAATTATCTCTGGAGATAAACTCCGACGCTTCACACCTCGGCTGTCGTTTCTACTCGTAAACACCGTCGGCTTTCCTCACGGCGAGATAAAACTCCTCGTCTGACAGCTCGAATTAATTCCAGTTGGGATCGTTCGCGGAATTCGTTGACTTCTCCGAATCATCGATGACATCTCTTTAGAAAAAACGGTAATTATTTACATTAAGGGCTTCCTCACATTGAAATATGTTGTCAAGGTCATCATTCTGAACAACTTTACCCTATACATGTTACCGCCGCTCGATTTTAGTTTTCTAAATATTTGCAAAAAACTGTTGCTAATACTGTATTGAATTTTTCGTATTCCTGAACGCTCCGTGGCAAAGCCCGTTCCGGCGCGGCGTTCCTTTACATTTTACTTCCAAACACGCTGTCGAGATGAGAGAGATGGCAGGGTCTCATTTGTCAATTTTGAAAAACTACTTCTGGATTTTCGTATATCAGCATAGGCGATCGCTGTAATTGAATACAATATTAGCAATAGTTATTTGTGAATATCTCGAAAACTAAAACCGAGCGGCGGTAACATGTACAGGGAATAGTTGTTCAGAATGATGACCGTGACAACATATTTCAAAGTCATCAAAATCGGCGAGGAAGCCCCTAATATAAATAATTACCGGAAAAAAATACCAGAGACACTTGGAGCGCTGCGACTTGGACTTTGATGTCCGAGTACATGCTCGTGGTTTGGACCGGAGTATTTGGATCCGCGTTGGAAAACGTGCCGGGAGCCGTCGTTAAAATAGACATGTCACGTTGCGAAAGCCCGAAGGCAGCGTAAGGAAGTTGGCAGAGGCGTCTGCGAAGATATATGCGCTTGTTTGGACACGTTCGCGGCTTTCAGACGCGTCGAGGAATCGCGCGAGAAGAGAGAGAGATGGAGACTCGATTCGTAATTAACACGCTCGTCTACCGGGTGTACACCGAGGCAGCCTCGCTCAAATGGAATTCCGTCGGTTGAGTATATCCCCACCGGTCGGTATTTCTTCTCGCGGAAATATTCAAGTCCCGTTAACGTTTATTGGCCCATTATTTATTCCTGGTCGCGCGTAAACGTCTGAATTTGTTTATACCGATGGAAGCCGGCTCTCCGGCTTTGACTCGGAGCGAAAACGAACGTTCACCGGCCTAGTTTTATAGGCGGCCGTGCCCCGGTAGTGATTTCACACAATGGGACCGTGCTGGAGGCATTAATTGCTCGATGCCGGTATCGCTCTGTCAATTATATAACATCGGACGCGCGAGCATAACTGGGTCGGCAGCCATGCAGAGCGTAACGCAGCGGCTCTGGCGAGCCTTTCGACGCGAGGCCGACGGATAATTCAGTTTTCGAGCGAGCAACTTGTCCATCAGCATTCTGGTTACTCTCTCGTCGTGCGTACCCTAACAGAATCACTGGCGAGCCGTGCTCTCCACTCGGTACTGTATCGCGGCGGTCCAGCCAGCAACAGCGGGCCCACCCAGCAGAGCACCGACTTCCCCGCTAATTGTCTGACCACGCGCCGGTATAATTCACTGGCCGAGCTCACGACAAGCTTTTATTAACTTCCGAGAACCTCAAATTGTGTACTCGGTCTCACCGCAATCGCGACGATGCCGCGCACGTTTTTCTACTTCTATCGTTCCTCCATTTGTATCTCGAATGCGATACTAAACAAACACAATCACCATACTCGTAAACCCTTTACTCAATCTCTCCTGAGCTATCCGAAGAACCTGTGCGAAGTAAATATCAATCTATTTATATACTATATATGTATTATATTTCGGACGCAAAAATGTCTCTCTTGAAAATGATTCATATAGGGATCGAACCGTTGAGATAAAGGTTTAAATAATTGCAAAATTGCTGCTTTCTGTAATTGATCGAACTGTGCGCCGAAACCACAAAATTATATATTACATTTTCGATCGAGAAGAATTTTACTTTGACATGTATGTTTGTCGTAACCGTATAACGTAATCATTTCTTTACGGATTATTATTTGATGAAGGATGCGATTGAAGTGAAGTTCTCTTTTAGTTAAAAGACACAGTTTAGTAAAATAGGTAATTTGAACTTAAACTTTCTTGGTTTTCGAGCTTTATCCAGAACTGTTTGATCTCAACATTTAAAAGAATACCCTGAGCCTCTTTAACCCCCGTTAATTCTCTTCGATTCTCGTCCCCGACTCCGCAGCCAGATTTCCAGATCACTCCGACCACGAACGCGCGGAGCGAAGTCGGGGATTCCTTGTGGAATATTCTGTCGAGAGCGAACAACAAACTTGCTCCTTACAAGACGACGAGTAAATTCCCAGCAAAAAGGGGACGACGGTGGTACACAGTGTGCGTCGAGGGGGTCGTGGCTTCTAAACGCCCGCACCTAATTCCGTTCTTCCCACCGGAAGTTTTCCCTCGCGCGAAGGAACGCGATAAAAACCGGATAGATGAAGCGGGAGGGGTTTGAGGCGTCCGCGAACTTGGTTAATATTAGCGTCGGGGTAGCAAGAAGCTTCGAAGACTCTCTCGAATGGAACGCGGAGAGGCGATAGGAACTTTTAATCACGGTTTTTGCGCGAGACTCCATTAGCCGGGAACCGCGAAGTCCGACGAAGGAATCGGTGTTAATCCTTGACGCAGCTTGATCCGGATACCTGAGGTTGCGTGGATCCGTAAGAAGGTACCTTTTGATGTTTTGCAAAGAACAGGTGTGGCATTAGTTATCACCCTCCCCTTCGGTATGCTGAAAGTGGGTCGGAGGGAGAGTGATTTCAATTTAGTTTGACAAAAAAGGGCCCAGTCTACTGGCACCCTTGGGTGTGGAGGTTTACGGCACCCCGGGACTCCATTATGGTGGTACTTGCAGGACGGGGTACCACCGGAGTCCCGGGTTCTACCGGATCCTCCACATCCGAAAAAAAACAAAAGGTACCTTTTGATCAGTCCCGAGGAAAATCCGGCTACCAGTGTTTATCCTTTGATTATGCGGCTATCAGGCGATGAGATCGGTCCAAGCATCCGGTGAAAATGATGACGAACCGGCGCGCAGCGCAGATGCAGCCGGTGCTCTCCAGCTTCCCTTGTCGGCACTTTAACCACCTACGTGCCCCGACTCTCCCGCTCTCTGTGCCGCTGACACCCGCTAATTATAATTTGTGTCGTGAGTTTCATGCAGTACGCCCGGCAAGCAGACGGGAAAAGGGGCTAAGATGTTCCTGCCGCCTCTCGACTCCGCTGCAGCAACATCACACGACAACCTTCTCCTCCACTTCCTTCTACTTCCTCATCCTCCTCTCATCGTCCTCCTACTCTTCGCTTTCTGTCCGTTACAAGCGCAGCCAATTCCCTCATCTCGCCGACGCGATTCTTCGGTTTTTCATCTCTTCCCCCTTGGCATCCGGAAACGCGAGTAACGGCCGGCTCTAATCGCCGTAACGACAGCGGTTTACGCTCGAAAGAAAAGGAAGGGAATTCAGGCCGCTCGGAGGCTGTTCGTTCCAATTTTTTTTATTCCCGGCTCGAAGACCGTTCTCTCAGCTCCCCTTTCAACCCCCGGCAACTTCAACCCGCCTACCGGTTTCCGCGGCTTCCTTTTTTCGCCGGTGTTTTCGGGGCAATTGATTCCTCCGCGGGAAACGCGATCGGAAAGTTAAACGAGTGGCTGGAGAGAAGAGACCCGGGGTCACTGATCTCCGGTTTACCCCATGTAGAAACCCGGACTTGCACGAATCTCGATGGATCCGGATAGAGCGTCTTACTGAAAAAGTTTTCGCTGTTCAAACTCTGGTGTTCAATTAATCCTAATGAATTTTGTGAACACTAAACAATCCAGTAGGAAATCACTTCCTACTAACCGTATGGATCCCAGATGCTCTGCGGAAATCTTGGCGGAATCTTTTCGAGGAAAATTATAGTAAAAGACAACGGCATTCGATTGGAGGAGCGTGGCTTCCCTGGGAAGCCGAGAACACCGAAGGATCCCATCGGGAGATGAAAACGTCGATAAACAGACCGACTTCTGTCTCTCTCGCTCTATTTTAGAATCCTCCGGTGTTTGCGAGTCCCGCGAGGAAAGTAACGCGGATAGGAGGCTCGTATCCGTGGCCAGGCAGATTGCGAACAAAGGGAAGCTCGGTCGGAGACAGTGGGAGAAGCAGCGGCAGCCGATCGACGAAAATGCGGCAAATCTGCTTTGCAAATTTCCTCGAGCGCCCACCGACGACGCTGTCGCCGGCGTTCGAGAGCGTCTCAACGCCTCGATGAATTTACAGGCTATCGATTTTATTCCCCGCACTTTTAGCGCTCTCTTTTTCCGGAGAGTCCGGCGACCCGTGACTCTCCCTTCTCTCGGTAATTATTTTATCATCGTTGCCTTTCGAATATATCCAGAGTCGTACATCGTGAAAATTTGATGGTAGCTTTATTTACTTTTTACCAGAAAGAACCATTCGCCGGGGTTCTGCTTTCCCGGTAAAACCGTGAGAAATAGCGTTCCGATGTGCAAGCGCGGTTATGCAATTGCAGCTCGGCTACCGCAAGCCGATTGCATCGAGCCTAATCAAGAGAACGCGCGCGATCGATCGATTATACACTTTCATCCGCTACCCGGTCTGACGTCACGTGTCATCAGTTAGAAAGGAGCCAAGGAGAACTGCATTTCTGGGGGCCGGGCATAACTGCATTTATTAGCTTCCGAAGGACAGGCGGTCGAAGAAAGTCCCGCGTGGGTCCGCATCGCGAATCTCGGATCCTTTCGAGGATGACGCGTCGCTTAATTTTATCCCGGCAGGACTCGAACACATATCCGAGTTGCGACTCGTGCTGCAACTTTGTCGAGACACCGTTTTTAGAAAACAGCATCGCGCTCGACCGAGTAGAAGTCTGACATTTTCCTTTCCTTGTTTGGAAAGTGCTGTCCGCTGTTTCTCCTCCATAATGAACAAGTCCATATTTTTAAAACGAACGCATCGATATCGGATCCCCACTATTTTAAATACGTTCGTCGATTATTTTCATTCCTCGTCTACCTGAATTCTGCAGAAGTTCACCAACGCGAAGCTAAACTTATCTGCGACTATTCCTGGAAGATCCGTCCTCCAAGAGTACCTTGTACCTCGAAGATATAATTGCTGTCGGTCAACTTGTCCGATGAAAAACTCCGAGCCAAAGGCGGCAGTTGCCAGCGTGCGATCTCGTTGACAGAAACTTGTACCGTTCTCGTCACGTGTTCCTCCTCGAGGAAGGAACGAGAGTCATGATGAACAGACCAGGGCTATCAGGAATATGCATCTTCTACTTCGCTGAAAGCCCGCCTTTCTCGACTGCTTCGCGAACTTTGCCAAAAACCGGCGAGTCGTCGCGAAAATTTGTTAGAACTACCGCAATCGCGAACTCTCGGGCCGCCGTTAAAGTCCGCGGAAACTTTCACTGTCGCGGTGTCCGCGAGATTTGCCAAAAACCCTCGTTGCTCGGGAAATCTCGCTGAAAGCCTGCCCAGGCTGTTTTCTCCCTTTTTCACCGACGTGTACTCTCTTTCGTCGACGTCGCGACGCGTCGTAAACTCCGTCGACGAGCGAGCCTCGACTAAATGAGACAACTTTGTTCCCTGTTACAGAAGGTGGACCCAGAGCTGATATTCACGAAACAAGAACGGATCGGGAAGGGTAGCTTCGGCGAGGTGTTCAAGGGGATCGACAACAGGACCCAGCAAGTTGTTGCCATCAAGATCATCGATCTCGAGGAGGCGGAAGATGAGATCGAAGACATACAGCAGGAGATCATGGTACTGTCGCAGTGCGACAGCCCGTACGTCACCAAATATTATGGGTCCTACCTCAAGGTAATATTTGAATTCATGTCGAACAAAATTGTGAAAACCATTAGTAGAAACAACGAGAGTCGTCGTTCTTGTTGTGTACCGCGTTTTTTATCCCGGGAGACAGCTAAACTCGCACCTTGCCGAAATTGTTTATGCGAAATAATTGTTAGTGGACTGTATTGATTGGAGTGAATCGATACTTATTGGAACGGGATAGCAAATAAACGGAAACTCATTAAATTCATTTAAACTAAAATTTATTAGAAACGCGAGCAGAGAAGGACGTTGTATTATATTGACAGCTTGAGTCGAAGTTTGACTTCGAAAAAGATGATTGGAGGAAAATAGGATTTAGGAAAAGGGAAAATTGCAAGAGAGAGAAGGTTAAAGACGATAAGCAGGAAGGGGAATGCAAGGATACGATAACCTGTAGTTGGTGACTTGGGGAAAAACCAGATGTGAAGGACTAGCGTTACAGGATGAGGTAATTTATGACGGAGAAAGTCCCTTAAAATTATGGTGGCGCGTGACAAATTGTAAATTTTAAGTTTAAGAAAACGTAAAAGAAAATAAACTGCACGTGGAAAAAATAAATGTTGGTCGGGTGTGTTAAACCCGGACAGTTACAAAAAATAAGACTCTGTTCACTCTGCGAACAGAGGGTACGCTACGCGACATTTCTAACCGCCCCACGTTACACGAAGGGAACTCCTTTGGCGAAAAAATCCGAAGAATCCGAGGCATCCTCCGCTTGGTCTCTATTTGCAAATCGCTTCGGCGATTTTCTCGGCGTGACTAATTGCGAACCAGCCGGTAAACCCCAGCCGACGCTCCGCGGTATTAGAAACGGTGAGCGTTCGAGTCCGAGCGTTTGTCGAATAACTCAGTCGCGGCTCTTGCGCGACCACGTGTTTTACGATCGAAACGAAAACCACAGGTTGCGCGCGCTCGAACGAAATCACCGTGGTCAGTTTCGCGCGTGTGTCGGGCGTAAAAAGCCGCACCGGGAGTATCGCGTGTTGCGGCACGGTTACGGAAAAAATAAAAAAATACAAAAGAGAGTGAGAGAGAGCGCCACGCCTTTCTGTCGCCGTTCCGAGCCGATGGTCTCGCACAATATTTTCGGAGGTGGAGCGAGCACGAACCATGTGTTTGGTCCACTGTTAGGCGCGCTACGGCGATACGTCCCCATCATTTTTCATACGCGAAGAATGGGAAGGGCTTGACGGTCGGTTAACCATCGCTTCCGGCTCGACGGTGTCGCGCGCTCGCTTCCGCTTCCTGCGATCGGCTCGCCGTGCCCGCTCCGAACTATTCTAGAAAATAAAATCCCGTTCCGTCGCTTCACGGAAAAGTCGAAAGATATTTTTGATGGACTTTGTTAAATATAAGTGGAATCTTAATACCGCGTGTACAATGTTAAAATGCGAATATTTCAATGTGTATAACTTTATGACTAAAACAGCAAGAATGGTTTCTTCACAACAATGTGACAACGCGACGTGGCAGGCTCGATGGTTTCCTTACTTATAGAAAATACTTTTGTTTTTATAATGTCCACCTATAGAAAATACTTATATCCGCAAAAACAGCCTGTCGTGATAACATCGTTCTCGATAGTGTTCTCCTATATGATGATCCTGAAAGAAAAGAAATATTATTTATTTTGTATATAGTTTTTGTTCCTTAACCTTTTAATAGAAAAAATTATCATTTACTTTAAAAGCTAAGAACAGGCGTGGCTATCCAGCATGCAAAACCTTCACCACCAAGTAATGCGAAGAGCGGTCCGGTGGTGGCGGTAGCATGTCACAAGGATTGAGGTAAAGGTCCTTCTTTACCGAAGGCCCTGTGCGATGGGGGTTTAGTGGGTATAGGCGCTAGACTACTTCTAGGTAATGATAATCCCCCCAATTTGATCCGAAGGGGGAGCCGAGTCCGATACTATCCTCCCCAATCGTCACCGTAGGGGAGGGTGTCCGCAATAGGATTCCCCCACCGCCTTTAAACAAAAACAAAAAAAAAGGCTCGATAGTTTCCTTGCAACTGACTTCGGTCCTCGCTTTTTCCTTACCCACAAGAGTCGCTTATACCCAAGGGCTGTAAACCGCCCCTTAAAACTACAATTTCAAGAAGTGGCAATCGTTGCACACCAACAATTTTCTTCGTGTGACACTTCGTACACTTGCATAGATAATGTCTAAAGAGAATGAAAAACGAACTGCACTAAATTCCGTTGAGACTCTTGTATCGCGATTTTTCGACATCTTTCACGCGCCATTAACGCTCGGAACTTTTGCAGTAATATAAGTCTCGTTAACGCGTTCGCAGCGTGTGTCGCAGGCGGTCCGAAGTTCGCGCATAAATCTCGGGGGAGGAACTAATCGAGACAAACTAGCTTGGTCTTATCGAGCAGCGTTCGCGATACAGCCTTGAGTCAGGAGACTGGAAGAAACCGTCGCGTCGTTTCGTCGTTGAACCTGCCGTGACCGCTTTACGAGCTCGCAAATAGCCGCGGCCGGTTAACAATGCAACAAGAGAAGCTGAAACAACGCGCGCGTTGCGTCTCGCCGGTCCTTGAAAGCGTGTCGAGATCACGCAGAATGCAGCTTGTCACGGTTCACCAGGTAGCTTCGGTGAACGGAGAGCCATGCAGAGCTATGGAAACGCGCAGCAGCGACTACGAAGAACCTTTCCAACGCCTCCGATCCCGTTTTCGACGGGATAAGGTCCATTTAGTGTAGCCAGATCGGACAGTCACAGACTTTCAGATGTCTGTGACTGTCCGCTCAGAAATTGAGGAGCTTCGAGGGGCTCGCACGAAGGCCTAGCTCCGGGGATCGTGTCAACCCCCAGGGGTTTCAAGACTAACCCCATGGGTGCCTAAAATTTTTTGCTCCCCTCTACACCCCGGAGATGCCCATAGTAGAAGCGACTCTGATACCACCAGAATTTTTACGGTGTCCGGGCCGGCTCCAGCATCAGCGGAATACAACATACTGTATTTATTTAAAAAGCTATTAACTAGCACTTTTCATAATTTGTCGTGCCAATAGGTGGCGAATACGTTGTTAAGGAATTTAAACGTCATAAAATAACAATTTATTCATTACTATAGTCACAAAGAAAAGAATATTATTTGACAAATTGGGGTCCCATGGAAATCACCGACACACATTTCCCCGACACGGTTTTTATCAACAACATTTCACCGACAACGCCTTTAACTGAAAACGACTTTGACCGACAACGAATTTGATCGACAACGAGTTTGACCGCCAACGATTTTAGATTTGTAGCCGGTCGAATTCTTTGTCGTTCGAAATCGTTGTCGATCAAATTCGTTTTCAGTTAAAGGCGTTGTCGGCTAAAGTTATTGTCGGTGAAATCTGGAGTCGGTGAAATGTTATCGGGGAAACTGGCTCCCGGGAGTCAGCGCCCTGTACGGGTACAGCCATATTCGTCTATTCGGCCGACGGCGTTGCTCGTCGTGCTCTTTTGTCGCCGGTATCATCGATATCGGTCGCAGGAAAACGGCTTACCACGGCACCAGGGGAACAGCCGTTTCCGTGCTCCGTTGTCGACGAGTTCCTGGACCCGTGTTCGGATCGAATACGGACCGCGGACAGCCGGATGGGTAACTAACGATCGCTAATGACCGTTTCGCGCGGTCATTAAGGAAAGTTCTCGGAGGGGCTTAATATCGGGGCGCCGGGCCGCTTCATTTCATAGGTAATCATCTCAATTTTCCGGTTCCCGAGCCCGGAAACGAAGGGAGGCTCGCGCAGGCACCCGCTGTAATCCGTTTCCTCGTTCCCCGGCCTTCCCGCGGGAGAGAATCGCCCGGCTTGTTTCTACCCCTGTCTCGCAATTAACGCTCCCTCCTGGGCACCGCGGATAACGATCGTTCACGATGCGCCATGTTCCGTGTTCCATCTTCCATCGCGAGTTCCGAACGGATTTCGTCTGCTATCTTATTCAAATCGCCAGACATTGTTCCGCCACCACAGCGACTGCCAGATTTCGAGCGTGTCTTCTAGGCATCGGCGCTGATAAGAACCGCTGCGTGGTCCAGGGTTAGTTCGTGCCCTCTGGCACGGAACCTCTCTTCGTTCTTCTTCTCCCTTTCTCCTCGTTACACGGTTTCTTTGTTTCGTTTAATGTCGTTGGGCTAACAACTTTCGGCTTCGCCTTTTTCATTTCGTGCCACGGCAATGCAATTTCCCTTTTCTCCTTATCGTCGTTCCCCGAGCCGCGCGTCGGTCTATTCTCATTCGATCTTGTTAGCCTAACAACCGCTTCTCGCTCCGTTGTTTCCGGTGTTCGGCGCATATCGTTTGCCCGCGAAAGAGGAACGGCGATTGCGTCGTTCGGTCAGTTTATCCGAGAACGAAGAATTCCCAGCGAGCGGAACGGTGTAACCGGAATAATCCCCGGGCCGTTCGGTCAACGAGGTATCTCGGTCCAAGATTACAAGTATGTACAGTAAAGATTCGAATAGTTTCCCGTTTGGGAAGTCCTGATTCCTGTCCAGGACTACTTACTCCACTGCCTGTCAACGCTGTGCCACGCCGCACAGTGGGGAAAACAAACTTTACTCGATTCAAAAAGAAGTAACTTTCGATAGAAATGAGGTAGAGTGATGAATTTTTTTAAAATAAAAGCTGAATCTTTGTCCCATGGCGTTGAATTGGCATTACATTGTGAGAACACGAGAGCATTTAAACTGTGTCGGCGACGACCACACGCTGATATAGTGATTATTGTTAAAATAATTATGGTAAAATTATAAAAATAATATAAATTATCTTCGCCCGTCGCCGACACCGTTGCTCTATTGTAGTCTCGGTCGGCGCGACCGGAGTGGTAAACGCAGCCACAAATCAGAAAAGCAAGGAAGATTGCGATTCCTGTCTACTCCAAAGAACCACCCCCTAAACAAGAATCAAGGGATTACTGTATTGCGTCACGCGCGAGTCACGTCTTCGCAATTGATTTTTGCAGGGATCGCAAAGCAGCGACGATAACGGCGTTAAAATGATCCCGCGTGGCCCGTGGTGTTGCGTACGATTATATCCCACGGCACGCGGCCATTGTGCCGCCATTAATCACACCGCCACGCCGCACCGCGTCGCTCGCACAAAAGGATCCTCCGTCCTCCGCAATCTCATTCTCCTCTCGATACCTATTCTACGCCGCGCCGATGCCGCGGAAAGAGACGCGCGAGACGCCGAACAAAAGCACTTCCGGAGATTTCCTCACGCCCGCCTACGAGATCTCGTTTTTCCCATCGTCCTCGTTTCTGCTGTCCGCGCCCAAGGATTCCTGCTCTCTCCATTTTCCCTCGACGCACACTCGTCGACGCGTTAAACAACCTTCTGTCGCGTTCAAACGCCGTAAGTATGCTTTCTCGCCGAACCCACCCTCTTGTCGCTACTTTTATCGGTACTGTCTTCTCTCGAGTCGCTTCTCGAATTTGCTAAAATCAAGTGCCAGGATCAAGTCAAGCGCGAACACATAATGGAAAGAAAGACACTTGCAAGCTTGGAGCATCGACGGAGCGAGTCGATCGAGAAAGGAAGAAACGTGCCCATTAGAGTGGACCTTCGTTATACTTGACGAAAATGATTTTGCAGATTTTTTGTGGGACACCCCTTGAATGGTGCCACTGGACGAAAAAATAATGTGGGCAAAATTTGAAATTGATCAAATAACGGGAAATGGTGGCAAGTCGATTTTTTAATTTTGTAACTTGGTTTTCTCCACTGCAGTATATGCTCAGCATGTATGTTTATATATCGTTGAATTTGTCTTTTCACGCACATTGAAGCCGACGAATCCTGTAAAAAATATAAAATAACACCTCAAGACTTAAAAAACTATGCTGATAGAGGAATTGAACATTTTATTTCCCACGAAACACTAAAATTTTTTGAAAGATTCTCAATTCCTATAGATTTTTTTTATAAAAGATCCCGATTCGTGGGAAGATGACGAGGATTTAAAATGTGAATTGAACATTGTACAAAAATTAAAAATGGTTAACGACACTGCTGAGCGTGGTATTAAACTTATTCAGGACTGCAATCGGTTATTATCAAAAAATGAAGTGGAGAGACAATATATTGTACAAATTATTTCTGAAAATAGGAAGGAATTTCCATGTATCGAAACAATCATTAAGAGACACAAAATATTTCAACGAAATTTTCTAAAGGGATTTTTTTTTTGTTACTATAAAAATACATTTAATAGTTTTTTGTATTAGTAGTGTGTAATGTATATACATTATGTATAAGTATATGTATATTTATGTACATCTTTGTGGCACCATTCTAGGGGTTGTCCCACAAAAATTCGATGGGAGAAAAATAAGTAGTGTAGTCCACCGTAGTGTCCATTAATTAGAAATCGCCTTGTAGAATGGTGGTCTGTTATTAGCGATATTGAATAGTCCTCGGGCGAACCTGTGGATGGAAGTTCGGGATGCTGCTACCGGAATACGCGAAACGAATCGGCACGGCGACGGCGCAACGGTGATAATGATCGGCCTGTAAAAAAAACTGTTGGACGAGGCTATCGGATGCCTACGCGGACGTCTACGCGCCTGATGTCATCGCATAACGGGTGTACCCGTCCGTTCCCTCTCCTCCTCGCAACGAAGCCATCCTGCCTCCGGGAACTGTTATTAAGTCGATCAGCTTGGTCAACAACAGTTATCGGCCTATTGAGACACTCCTTCGGTGTGCTCTCTCAGCTACCGGCGACTCTCCTTACCCCTTCTCGCTTTTTTCTCTCTCTCCCTTTCCGATCGCTCGAATCCGCTGACAAGCGAGTATGCCGAACGCGTTCGATTAACGAACGTCGGCCGCGCGAGGAATTAAACATTTTTATCGGCAAATATTTGCGCCGCTTCTCGATTAGATTCTCCGACGGCAAAAGGGGTTCATTCACCTCCGTTGTCGATATTTGAACCTGTTACGCGAAGACGAATCGCCTCGTTCCATTATATACCCTCTAATAAATTTTCTCGATTTATCGACACGGAGGGGGTCTCTTGCTCTCGATTACCTCGCGAGCGTCCTCTTCGAGGAGTCGTCGTCCCTCGATGGAGACCGATGCGTCGCGAGTCTCTTCGCGTGGAATTTTCGTCTCGTTCAATTTCGCGCCGGCAAATGAGAATGGCCGAGGTCTGTAGTTTTCTAGGAGCGATGGAGATGTAGGTAGGTCGAGGCGAGCAACGGCGAGACACTCCTTAACGTTTCTCAATCCGGACACATCGCGAACGACGAGGGGCGTTTTGCCGTGAATTCTTTCTCCTCGCTGCCCTCGCGTCATTTTCCCTACGTTTCCTCCGCGACTCCCTCCCCCGGGGACGGATTATTATTGTTCCCGACGGTGCTGTGTGTCGGACTGCTCCGTGAATGCCGTTCAACGTTGCGTTCTCGTCTTTCCCGTGCGTCATTATTTAATGCCTCCCCCTCTCCTGTTCTCCCCTATTCTTTGTCTCTCTCTCTCTCTTTACTGCTCTCCCTCTTTCGCGAGTAATTACAAACCGTCGAATTGACAATCGAGCGGTCGACCAGTCCATCCAAGTCGATTGTACCCTTCCCTTAAATTCGTTTCGATGAAGCGACGCGACGGGGTAAAATTGACTTTTTTCTGGAATCGGCGCGATACAGCACCCCATTCGCAACGCATTATCGGAACTGCATCTCCAGCGAGATCCTGCAGCCATCACCACCACCATCGTCATCACTACCACCGACTCTCATCCCCATTACCCGCGCTTCATTGTTTCCAGCGAACAAAAGACGATTCTCCGCGCGCCGCGCTCAGACCATCGCGTCGGGACGAGCATCTCGGCTTTTATGAACGAGTAAATCTAATTGGACGCTTATTACGCGCCCGCTGCCTCGGCCTCCAAGCGGCTGGCCTCTCCGCGGAATTACGATTCCGTCGTCCTTGCTGTCTCGATAATCGATCGAGATAAAGGACGCGAGCTTGTGTGTCACCGCGGAGGAATTAAGCCCGCGAAGGTTGCGGTTAGAACGCCTGATCGAGAATCTGTCGGCATTGCGCGGGTCGTCCAGAATAGGTTCTTCGAGTATTGTTGTTTTTCGATTAGTGCTCAGAATCGAACTTCGCGCCTAATTGCGTATAATAAGTAATAAGATTACCGTGCGACAAATAATTTCACAAGTTACATTTATATAAATTATTCTCCCTTTCTCCCACAATACGCTGCATTTTGATTCTCTTAAATATAATTTTTAGTTTGGTTTTTATCAGCACTTTTCCAAGCCCTAGTAAATTCGTCAAATTCCTCCGGTTATAAATATTCCGTTATGTCGATCGTACGAATTCATAGAAATTAGTTTATGATATCGGCGCACAGGTTCGATCAAAGAAACAACAAGGCAATTTTGATATTTATAAAATTTTTCTCAACGTTTCGATCCGATTCTAGATCGTTTTCAAAAGAATTTTGCGTCTGAAAAATACTGAATGTTGTACTAAATGTTTCAAAAGATCAGAAATAACTGTAAATTAAATTTTCAACGTATTTGCTATGTGTAAATTATCAACGTTTTTGCGTGTCACTGTATTCCACGATATTTAGAACTATACTGAACCATATGAGCGTTGGGAGAGAACCAGTACAAAAACAAAGGAACAACAAAATTCTCTTGAAAAGGATCCAGAATCGGACCGAAACGTTGAGAAAAATTTTATAAATTGCAAAATTGCTTCGTTGTTTTCTTTGAACTAAACTAATTTCTAATACACCCCCTCTTTTGTTCTTAAGCGAAACGGATGTCCGTACGTTGCGAGCTCGCCTCGCTCTCTGTTCGATCTTGCTCTGATAGCAAACACGTTGTTCTCAATCGTAATTCCGCCATTGAGCCACGTGTTTGTTCACAAACGTACCATTCTGTTGGGATCCAACGATAATATTATACAATATACAGAAACAGGCCATAGTGCGACTCCACCCCCACTTGAGAAAAGGGACCGGAAGTTTTTCCAGGGACGAACCAGCCCATTCGTCACTTACGCTACAGCATTTTTCTTCATTCACATTAAGATCACCGTTTCAATCCACTTTGCAACTATGTTTGCATTATATAAATAAAGTCATTTTGTTTAAACCAATAAAGTTTTTCAACACATTCAAGTGTGCATAATTCAATGAATTGAATGGAATCGCGTGAGTGAAAATAATCAAGATACCACGTGTTCACTCGTACGCAGATTGCGATTGTTTCGGTTGGACCGACTCGAAAAGCAATCCCGAATTTTGGAATACGATCCTGCCTTACCAGAAACGAACAA